>CM065479.1:32756973-32820973 GCA_032873175.1 Leptopilina drosophilae
ACTTGTCCAGTTGTTGTCCAACAAAAATTCTTGATTTTTGTATATACTTTGGATTTGAATAAATAGTTGTAGATAGTTAAGGTTGTTCTTTTCACCATAATATTTGTTAATTTGACATATTCTTCTTACACTTTTGATAATTATTCAATATTGTTCGAAATTAAACTTACTTGTTATGTGGAAGTAAGGTTTGAATTTACAGGTTAGGTTAGACAGGTTATGTTAGGTTATAGGACATTGATACATGTATATACAGTTTGTGGTGAATTTATTGTTTGTTTGTGCATTTTATGTTTTGTTATGTTTCTGAAGAGAAAGAGAAAAAAAAAATAAATAAATAAATCAATAAAGAAATAAAAATAAATATATAAATCTCTATTATACTACTTAGATTATTAAATTTGTTTGACCAAAAAACTTATTGATTTCTGTAATAGTTCCAGATCTCATTTCTAGAACTGCTTCTCTTAAATTGACAGTAGGATCAGTTGTACTAGAATTTCCCCCGGATAAGAATTGCAACATTCTAATTCTACCTTTCCTGTAGAGTGGACAATCGCAGAGCAAATGCATCATATTCATAATTTCAAATCCGCATGGGCAATTTAATGGAACATTCCAATTAAATCTGATAAAGTGGTCAGCTGTACGGATATGTCCGGTTCTAAGTCTGTTTATTAAACTAATTGTCCTTCTGTCAATCTGTATGTTTTTAAACCAAGGTCTTTGTGTTTTTACGTTAATAAAGTTAAAATATATGTTTTTAGGGTTTGGTATCGGAAGAAAAGGCCATAAAAGTGCTTTCCAATATTTATGGTCTGTTTTGACAACTTTTTTTTGCATCTTCATAAGATATGGATTGTCGCATGCAAACCGGAAATTCTGTGGCCGTCGAAGCTAATCGATCTGCAACTTCATTACCATTAATATTGGAGTGACCAGGAATCCACATAAATTTTATTTCTCCTAAACCTGCTTGTTCATAAGAATCAATCAGTTTAACTACATTTTGGATATTGAGTGATGGCTTGCAGGATTCTATCAAAGGTTTTGTTATTTCATTGATTGCTGTTCTAGAATCAGAGAGAATCAGAATATTTTTAATTTCGAAGGTTATTGAATATTGAATTGCAGCTTGTATTGCTAATAGTTCAAGTGAGGTTATAGAGTGGTAAGAAGAAACCCTCACTCCATATGAGATATTAATTGAAGGTATATAAAAGGCAATAGATGCTCGAAGAGTATTAGGTTTAAATGCTGCATCCGTGAATATACAATTGTATTGTTCAAATCGTGAGTGTATTATTTGTGTTAAATCTCTGTTTGGATTTATAGAGTTTTGTAGTAGTAGACCAGATGTAGTATCAGTATTGTTTTTTGCTATTATTTGTTTCCAAGTTAGGTCATAATATGATGGCAGCATTGTTGGTTGAGTAATTTCGATAATTCCTTTCATCGTTTTATAAGCACTTATTAGACCGATTTTTTCTGGATTTAATTTTTTCGGGTAATTGGGTATTTGTTGATTTAAATTTTCTAATTTTTTCCATTAACGGATTATTAGACCATTTTGCATTTCGGAGTATAAATTGGTGTGCTCTTTCTGCTCTCACCAGATTTGGATGTGCTACATCAGTTTCCGACAGTATGATCGGGATTGACGCAGAGTTCATTACTCCCAATACTGTTCGTAGTGAGGCGTAATATGTTCTATTGAGTTTTGTAAGATGAGTGTCACTAGCTTTCCATGTTAATGGAGTTCCCCAATTTAAGATAGAATTGTTAAGTCCCTCACAAACTGTCAAAAGGTTTGAAGGAGAAGGGCCCCAAGAAACTTTAGATATAATTCTGATAATATTATTGGCTCTCGATGTCTTTTTTGTTATTTCTATTATATGTTGATGCCATAAAAGTTTTTGGTCCAGATAAATACCTAGATATTTTATATAAGGATTACATGGAAGAGTTTGTTCTTTTAATATAATGGATTGTTCTGTGTGTGAAAATTTTGTAGATTTTGTAAATATAATAAATTGTGTTTTTGGTAAAGAAATATCTAATCCATAATCATGTAACCATTCTGAAATTTGATTAAATGCTTCTATAATTAAGGGTTTTCCTTGGTTTATATCATCTGTAGTGATATAAAGAATTATGTCATCAGCATATTGTACTATTCTAATTTCAGGAGGAAGACAGTTTTTAATTGAACGTAATGCTAAATTAAATAGAAGGGGTGAAAGGACTCCTCCTTGAGGGACTCCTATTCCCGAGGTTCTGGGTTGGTCTTTTTTTATAGAGAAGTGAAGGTATCTTTCAGAGATCATGAAACTTATAAAATTAATTATGCGAGATGGTATTTTTAACTTAATTAGTTCTTGAATGATTTTGTCTGTGTAAATTGAATTAAATGCTCCTTTAATATCCAGGGCCAGGGCGATTACCGATTTTCCTTCCATAGATGCTCCATAGATATCTGAGACTAGAAAAGAGGTAGCATCTATTGCAGATCTTCCCCTCCTGAAGCCGAATTGGAAATCTGGTAGAAGTTTTTCTTTTTCTACAAGGTATTCTAATCTTCTTTGAACTAATCTTTCCATTATCTTAGCTAAACATGACGTTAAAGAGATTGGTCGATAACCTCCACTGGATTTTGGTAAAAATTTTACCAAAGTATCTCTCCAAGTTTCTGGGAATTGACTAGTAATATACATTTTGTTGTATGTTTCTAAAATCAGATCTTGACATGCCTGAGTTATTTTCGTAAATATATCATATGTAAAAGAATCTAAGCCAGGGGCTGACTTTTTATTTGATGCATCCAAAACTGCTCTGAATTCTCCGTTGGTAAAGGGGCCATTCATTGGGTCTTCCTCATCAATGTCTGTAATTAGACGATGAAATCTCGGAATGATGTCCTCCCTAACTAGATTTTCTTTCAGAGTATCGAGCTCTTCAGTATTTTCATCAGTGAACCTACCCAAATTTACTACTCCCACCCTTGAAATCATCCCCTTAATTGATTTCCAAATATTAGACAGTCCCTTAGAGAAATTCAATTGCTCGCAAAAGTTTTTAAAAGCCTGAGATTTAATTTTTCTTATTTTCCTTTTAATTCTATTACATTGAATCTTATAGTTAATGAGGTTCTCATTACTTTGTGATATTAAATAAGTTTTGAGTGCTTCTTTACGTTGTCTTATTAATTCCTCACAGTCTGAATTCCACCAAAGTGGTTGTGGTTTTCTTCGTTTAGGTCTATTGGTAGGAAAAAAGGCTCCACTCTCCTGGAGGATTTCAAGAATTTCTTTTATAATGTTTTCAAAAAGGGCTACAGGTGTTATTTTATTTTTATTAATTGTTAAATCGATAAGTCTAAATTCAAGCTTTTCCAGAAATAGAGACCAGTCTACTTTTTCCATGTTTAATCTAGTTAAATTTGAAGCAACTGGTAAAGGTCTTATAGTAAACTCTAAGATGACAGGAATATGATCCGAACCGCAAGAATCATCAGCAAGAGAAAATTGAAATCTATCTGCAATTGTTGCAGGAATTAAAATTAGATCTAAATTATTTGAATTTTCGTTATCTTTTGATATATATGTAGGGATGTGATCATTAATAGGGACAAAGTCACATATTTCAATTGCTTGTGCAAGTTTATTTCCCTTTTGATTCGTTCGGTTTGTACCCCAATCAGGGGAATGTGCATTGAAATCTCCGCAAACTATTCTTGGGTTATTTTTATTAGAATTCAGTAATTCGCACCATGTATTAATTTCTGGATTTGAGTTTGAGGGTGAATAGATCACGATTAATTCGTATATACCTAATGAAGTATGTAGGGATAGACCGGAGTATTCTGACTCTATCAGATCCATACGATCAGAAAATGTGAATTCCAATGGAGAAGTTGTTAAATTTCTATCGATACAAATCACAACTCCCCCTCCCCTGCCAATGTTTCTATCTTTTCTGTGTATGTGATAACCAAAGAGATTAAAAGTTTGGTTCGGTTTAAGCCATGTTTCAGTGATGCAAATTATGTGAGGTTGATATTTAAAAACCATTTGTTCTAATTCAAATTTTTTATTCGCAATACTATGAGCATTCCAATTTATTATTTTTAATTTATTCATAGCCAACTTAAATGTTAATTATTTCATGCACATTTAAACAATAATTTTATCTTATAGATAGTAACTTATATAAACTATAATCCAACAAATTTAACTGTATATAACTCCAATAATCAGTTAGGGCATAAATGAATCAAGAAAATATTATATTATACCAAATTTCAATCTCAGTCCAGCCACTTCATCAACTTTTCAAAAGGAAATAAAAAGATTTTTTTTTTTTTCTCTCTTTTAAAACAAAATTTTAATTTTAATATTATAGATCTAATTTTGTTTATAAATTTATTTACATTTGCGAGCCATTGCCAACACTGAATTTGAAATATTTATTTGTTTGTTATTGTATCATCATTTATTTATTATCTCTTATCTAAGGGAATTTCAAACATTTATTAATATTATTAATATATAATTAGTTTAGATGGGCAGGATTTTAAATATCTAATTGATTAGCATAACTAATTTATTCATTTTAGGTTTTATTTTATATCTTAATTCAATTATTTACTTATTTATTCTATCCTATTTTATTTCTTTTTAGTAATCCCAAATGTTTCTTATTTGAATATAATGTGTATAATATATTTTGTATTAAGTATTTTGTTGAATATAGTGTTATTTGGAAATATCAGTTGGATTTATAGGAGAAAGTAAGTTTTAACAACAATGATAGAAAATATTTTGTCCATTGTTTTGTTTTGGTAGTAACCTTATAAGTGTCAAAAAGGTTGTAAGTGTTTAGATTTGCATTGTACTTAATTACATTCAATCTTACTTCTTTTACTTGGTTCCTAATTTCATCAATTTTGCAAATATTTAATTTTATTGCAAATCACCAACATCAATTTTCCTCCTCGATTTATGTATGATGTTTCAGTTATGTTGATTCAAATTTTTGTCCACTATTCCTTATGTCAGATTTAAATTCAAACATCACAATCAGTTTGTATATAATCACTAAATCTCAGTATTATTGCACTTTTAATGATTTAATTGTTTTTTTCACATTTCTTTAGTTCAGATATAACAATATTTATTATTTATATCACATAATAATTTATTTTAACTGATTTATTTGGAATTCGGATAATGACGCTAAAAACGCGTCTAGTTCGTGTTAAGCAAAGAACGGAACTCATCGTCTTTTCTTTCTGTAAATTGCTTTTTCTGCACGGAGAGAAAAATCTAGCTTTAATAGTATAACACCACCTATAGTAATTTCGCATGGACTATAGTCACGCTTCAAATGCATGAATTCATAACCAAAAACCATGAGTCCACGCTTTTTGGGTATGAATTCATGCATTTGAAGCGTGACTATAGTCCATGCGAAATTACTATAGGTAGCGTTATACTATTTAAGCTAGATTTTTCTCTCTGTGTGTGAATTGACAACTTAACCAATGTGTCACGTCTAGGGCTGGAAAAGTCGACTTCGAGTTTCGATTAAAGTCGACTTTTTCGTTTTAAAAGTCGTTTTTTTGTAATCGACTTTTATGGTCGACTTTTGATCGACTTTTAAAAAAAAATTTATTTAAACTAATTTTACTAATATTTTTATTGTTATTTTATAATCTATATTATTATTATATTTTGTCTTTATTGTGAACTGGACTTAACACATTTATAACGGTGCGCTACTATTGGTTGTGCCTACAACAGCACGCATGTAAACAGCCAATATAATCTATTTTATAATGGAAATGTTTTTCTTATTATTTGTATACACAGCTAACAGTACAATATTATGTCGAGTCGCCGGTTTTAGACACGTGTGGGAATCTCCTCTTTGAACTGGAAAATTGGGTGTAATTTTATATTTTATGCAAAGTGCTGAATTTAGTTATTACAATGGCACCAAGTGCGGTTTGGGAGTTTTTTGAAAAAATTTCAAATAACACTAAAGTGAAGTGCAATAAATGTGACAAAGTTTTAATTTATAATAAAAGTACGACTACTTTGGCGAATCATCTAAAATCTGCACATCAAATAGCTGTGTATAAACAAGTGCCAACTAGAATAATCGCAAAAACAAATACTTTGAAAAGGTCACGACTTTCTTCGGTAGAGGAAGAAGTAGATATTCCATCTCCTATAAATGATGAGGTAAGAACATATTTATTGTTTCTCACCTAAAATACAAACACAAAAATAAACACAATATATTTTAATTCAATTGTTTTCATATAAAATTATTTTTCATAATTAAGTCTTCGCTATTCTTATTTGTTTACGTTCACTTCTAGAAATCTCCTACACCGCTTAGTATAATTAATTTTTTTTAAATTTATATACAAAAATATATATTACAATTCTTTTCATTCTTTACAGAATGATAATGAAGTTCCCTCAGATTGTTTGAGTGCTTCGTGTTCACCTAGGTCTTCTGTTTTATCTCCGTCACCTGGACCAATGGATAAATGTTTCAACAATGTATTTTCATTTGCAGGTAAAAATATTTTTTCTTAGCATTTATTTAATTTGTTACGGTCTAATTTATTAAATAGACACAAGTTACTTTTATTCACTTCGGAGAGTGACAATTTATTAATGAAATTAATAATACACTTCAAAGGCAGAAATAAGACTGAGTTGCAAATACGTTTTGCAGCTCATGTCGAATATGAAACAATACAGGTGGGGATATATATTTTTGCTGACTATAACATCCCTCTCGCTAGATAGGGTTTAGTCCCTAAACCTAAGTTTTACATTTTTATTTAAATAAGGTTTAATATTTAATTCTGATTTTCTATGTGGTTATTTTTCGTAGGATATAACGACGTGAACATTACTCATTTTAATGTTACACATATTAGACCTAATTTTTCAACTCTTAGATTTACATATTGTTTTAAACAATTAATTTAAATGTATGATTGTCACTTTTATTTATGTCGAGTAGTAAATCGTAGCTTACATTTTGTGTTCATTCTATCTAGTTTAGGTGTACAGTTGGGAGATACAATTTTGGTTTTTTTCTAACAGTGTATTACATTTAAAATCTTGTGTTAACCTAGTGTGTATGATGTAATAGTATTATTTGTCGTCGTAAATACTGTCTTGTATTATTTGTCTGTAGTTTTATTTAACCATTTTTCGTGCTTCTCTTTCCATTGATAAATTAATTTTGGGTACTTTAGAATTGGTGAAATCAGTTTCTTATCTATAACTTCTTTAACTTGATTTTCAAAATATTTTAACCAGTTTTCTTTTTTGAATTGGGGTAAATCTCTTGTTAGCCTTGTTTTGCATAATTTTCCTTGAGTGTTAGGTTTTATTGTAAGATGTACAGTTTCTTCATTCTTTTTCCATTCTACAAAATGTTGTGTTAGAACATCTGTTTCATCGTATTGTTCGGTTTAAATATAATTTGCATTATTTTTTGGCTGTGGGATGTCATCAAATTTCTGTATATCGGGTGACATGTATTCTTCTTCTTTTGTTGATCTAAGTTCATTGTCTTCTGAATTTTCTGCTGGTGTGGCTTTTTTACTATCCTCGTCTAGTATTGGAAATAGCCTTGAAAGACAGTCAGCTGCTTTATTTTCTTTTCCTTTAACATATTCTATATCGTATTTAAACTCTTCTAAGCGTAATCTCCACCTTAATAATTTTGAACTAGGATCTTTTACATTATGTAACCAAATTAGTGCTTTATGATCTGTCTGAATAGTAAAAGTCCGTCCCAATAGATATTGCCTTAGTCGTTTTGTAGCCCATACGATTGCTAATAGTTCTTTTTCTGCTGTATTGTAATTTTGTTCTGCTTTATTTAATAGTCTCGAAATATAGCAACAAGGATGTCCATCTTGAAAAAGAACGGCTCCTATTCCTACATTACTGATGTGTGTTGTCAAAACAAATCTTTCATTAAAATCTGGATATTTTAAAACTGGTGATTTACACAATAAATCTTTTAATAGTTCGAAGCTTGTACTACATTCTTTTGTCCAATCGAAAATAGTTCCTTTTGATGTTAATCTTGATAATGGTTTAGAAAGGTGTGCAAAATTTTTAATAAACTTTCTGTAATATCCAACTAATCCTAAAAATGATTGTAATTCAGTGACGTTTTTTGGTTCTTTAAAATTTTGAACTGCTTGTATTTTTAAAGGATTTGGTTTTACTCCTTTATCTGTGATAACATGTCCTAAGTATTCTAATTCTGGTCGAAGGTATTCACACTTATCCGGTTTCAATTTTAATCCCAATCTATTTACTCGTTCCATGAATTTTGTTAAATTTTTATTATGTTCTTCCAATGTAGATCCAAAAACAACAATGTCATTTAAGTATGAAAAACATGCATCACCAATTAATCCTTGAAAAGCGTGGTCCATTATTTTTTGAAATGTGGCAGGTGCATTGTTTAAACCAACAGGCATTCGGATAAATTGATAATGTCCTCTAGTTTTGCTGAATCCTGTATATTTTCGACTTTCTTTTTCCATTGGTATTTGGAGAAATCCTGAAGACAGGTCAAATGCTGAAAAGAATTTTGCTTTTCCCAACTGTGAAAGAACGTCTTCAATCACTGGTAAGGAAAATACTTCTCGATCTGCATTCTCATTTAATTTTCTAAAGTCATTGGTTATTTTTCCAGTTTTTAATACAATTTTGTTACTAATCGAATTTGTGCAGGGAATTTCGTTGTCGCCTAGGGTAAAATTACTGTGATATTTTTCGATTATTTTCCAAAGATCTTCTTTTGTATTTTTATCCAAATGAGATAATCTTGTTTTATTTTTTAAATCAATTAATCGTTCAGATAGTTCTTCAGCTTTTAATTTTGTTTTATTTTTAAGCGTTTTATCGTTTGTGATGTCGTAATCATTTTTCTCTATATGTATTTCTTCAATTTTGTTTGGCACTTTTAAAGGTTGATTAGAATAATTATAAACAGGTGCTTTCATAATTCCGTTCTGTATTTTGTAAAGTCCGGTGGGAATATTTATGTGGTCTTCTATTAAAATATCACCATCTTCTTTATTCATTATGATGTTGCATATCTGCATTTTATTTTGTTCTACAAAATATCCATCTTTATGTAAGGGTGTCTTCCATTTTTCTATGATAAGGAATTTTGGAGTAATCGCGTATTTTTCATATTGCTGTAAAAATGGCAATCCAATTATTCCATCCTCGGGTAATGGGAAGTTTTCGTCGACAATATGGAACAACTGTTTTTTTCCGAAATAATTTAAATGGACAGCGTATTCGGATTGATATTTATCTTTACCCATACAAAAATTCTTTTTTACCTTAAAAGTCGTGTAATTGTTTTTAGGTATTTTATTTTCTTTTATTATGTTAACTGATGCTCCTGAGTCTATTAATAATCTATATTGTTCTCCGTTATCAGCTCTTCCGTATACGGATTGTATTGCTCGTGGTGTTGTATTTCTTCCTCGGTTATTGACTGAAAGTCTGAAAATTCTTTGTCTTCGCGTGTCACTCTGATTAATTCCGGTGGTCTCTTCGGCAACCAGCCGTCGCGAAAATTTGCTGACTTAGTACATTGTTTTGTCATATGTCCCATCTTTCCACACTTGTAACATGATACCTGCTTTATCTGTGATGGAACTTGCACTGCAGGTGCATTTACATTATTTGACGAATTCTGATAATTTTGGAAAGGTTTAAGAATTCCTCTAAATGTAGGTGTGATTGGAAATCGTGGCAAAATTTTACTTGTTGATTCTGTTTTTGGTATTTCACTTTCTTGAAACCATAATTCTAATTCCATGGCTTGCATTTGAGCTTCATTCAAGTTTAGCGGTCGTTGAGCCTTTATCTGTAATCCTATATCTTGACGAATGTTCATCATGTATCTTTTTAAAATTTCTTTTTCTTCGTTTTCGATTGCAACTTTTCGTGTAATAGGCTTTGTTTATTCTGATTGAATAGCATACTTTAATTCGTGACAAATTTTTCTATATCTATTGTTGAAACTTTGAATATCTTCAGTAACATTTTGCTTGCAATTTAATAATTTTGATCGAAGCATTGACACTGAACCGATTTGCGGTAAATTTGCACGTAAAGCATTGAAAAGTTTTGCATAGCTGTCTAAATCTATGTATCGTATTGCTCTTTCTGCGTTTCCAGTAATTTTTTCAGAAATTATAAAATCTAATAATAGGTCTGGTTGGTAACATTGTCCTTTTGCTCTTTTAACGTTTTTAATAAAATCTTCAACTCCACAATCGTCTTGTCCCGTTAAAGTTTTGATAGTTCTGATTATATCTTTTGCTGCGTTTTTTCCTAAATTTTGATTTTGTAAAGTGTTTTGGTTATTTATTCTATTTGTTTGTTGTTGAACATCAGATTGCGATTCGTTCTCACCTAAATGACTTTCGTTGTGGGATGCATTTTCTGATTCGTTATCTGTTTCTTCCGTAGGATTTAACCCTAATTCTCTGCCTAATTTTACTATCTCATCTTTTCTGTTATTATTTTCATGAACTAAACTCGTAACTCCTACATTTAATCTCGAAAGTTGATGCACAATAGATGAAAGAATCTGCTCCGTGTTTGGCCTTGTTGATGTTCCAGGTGGATTAAGGGTAGTTTTTGATTCGTTCTCCATATTTAAACTTTCGTCAGTCGAGTAAAAGTTTATGTCAGATGTGTAGTTTATGTGTTTAAAATACCTATATGTGTAATATGACGGAATGCTATATTTTAATTTACTTTTGTCAGGTGTAAATAAATGTTTCGCGTAACAAAAGTTACTAACACGCGTAGCCTAGTTACCATTTAATTAATCAAACATGTCAAATGTAGTTTATTCGATTGATTGAACTCGAATATTTTCCGTAGAAAAACAGGTTCACACTCGAAGATAGCACAGTTTGACGAATAATTTTTACGTCGTTTGTTGCTATCCTGGCAGGATCGCCAAAATGTTACGGTCTAATTTATTAAATAGACACAAGTTACTTTTATTCACTTCGGAGAGTGACAATTTATTAATGAAATTAATAATACACTTCAAAGGCAGAAATAAGACTGAGTTGCAAATACGTTTTGCAGCTCATGTCGAATATGAAACAATACAGGTGGGGATATATATTTTTGCTGACTATAACAAATTCAATAAAATTTAATATTTGACTGCTCGATTTAATTTTTGCAAATTAAATTTATTGTCATTGTACACCTATTAAGGTCTTTACAATAATTTTCTTGACCTTCTTATATAATATATTATAAACTTTAATTGTTTATAATATATTATACACTTATTCATAGAGAATTTCATGAGCTTTCTATTGCTATTGTTATTATTTTAAATGTCTGACAATTTCGTAGAGAAATTGCAGTTTGAACTGTTAAACTCTTTATATCTCAAAACACCCCCCCTACGATTTTTATTAAAATTATATGAAAATAAAGAGTAAATTCCTTAGTATCTATGCCCATTTGATATATTTTGGACATTTGATGGGATAAACAGAAAAAAAAATTGTTTAAAAAACTATTAGAAAATCTGTCTCCTTGCGATTGTTTTTTGTCAGTGGAACGGTTTGAAATGAAATGCCTCATAAGTTATATACTATTATTATTCTTACATATACTATTGATTAAAATATTATGAAAATTGATTTAATTTTCATAGTTTAAAAATTTAAACTGAAAATTTTTTTTTAAACGAACTATATAAATGAAGCAAAAACAACCTATAACTAAATAAAAACATTAAAATGAAAAAAATTAATTAAAAATTTTAAAATAATTTTATAGCTGGTGGACACAGGGACATAGCTGTAACAATTCTCTAATATATATGATTGTTAAAGACGACATGCCTTTGCGAACACCTGAGAAACCAGGCTTTAAAAAATTTGTTCGAAAGCTCCAACCGCTTTACCATCTACCTTCTGAACCTACTCTTACGAAAAGGATAAATGAAAAGTATGAGGTACTTAAGGAGCGATTCGGATCAATGCTCACTAGTGCAGAGTCTATTTGTTTGACTGCTGACATCTGGACTCATACGAGTACAATGAAGTCCTATTTAGGTGTCACCGCTCACTTCACAGAAGGTGAGAATTATGACAAGTTATTTTATTGTATACTTAGAGAAAATTATTACTTAAACCAAATATATTTTATTTTAGTTAAATAAACGTATATTTGTCTCAGAACCAACAAGACTTTTTATTTGTTTTAAATAAAATTTTTATTTGACAAAAATAAAACATATATTTGAGTTAAATAAAATTTATTTGAAACAAATAAAAAGTCTAGTTGGTTCTGAGACAAATATACCATTTCTCTGGGTGTAAACAAGAAACTTATTATGGTACAGTGGAACAAATGTTATCTGAATCTTTCAAAACAAAATAACGAAATTTATGCCAAAACAATTTTTTTTAAATCCTGAATTCTCTGTTTTATTAATATATTATTATGAATGAATATTAATATATATATTTATGTACATTTAAAAAATGTATTAAATTAAATATAAATGTATATAGTTAAACTATCCAATTTTTCTATTTTAATTATGAAATAAATAAAAATTTCTATTATACGAACCCGGCCTTGCCAAGGTCATTTCTGATAATCGAGGTTCCAATGTAATTGTTTTGAAAATATTATTTGCTAAATAAAAATATCAATTTTTAAATTATAGGAACAGAATTCATATCTACTGATTTATGTGCTAAGCCTCTGACGGAAAGGAAAAATATTCCTTATTTAAGAAAATGCCTAAATGATATATGCAGCGAATGGAGGATAAAATATGATTCTGTTGTAGCCGTTGTAACAGATGGAGGAGCCAATATTAAAGGCGCTGCAAAGGAGGAGTTTGGCGCATTGAAGCATATTGGCTGCATCGCCCACACTGTCAATAACATTGGGCAAGCTTGCATTGGGTTTCATAAATATCAAGCATCATCAGAGAATGAGAACGTTATTGAATTACCTGACAGCGAAGAGGAGATTGATGACCTTTCAATTAATGAAGAAAATCTTGACAACGAAGATATAACCAATGAATACGATTTAAAAAAATTAATCGTTAAACTAAAGCGGATTGTTCGCTTTTTTCGTCAAAGCGAAATTGGAACTTCAGAATTAGAAGCACTTCAATTACAGTCGGGTAGAACTGTTGCGCTTAAATTAATTCAAGAAGTCAGAACACGATGGAATTCCTGCTATGAAATGCTGGAACAACTCCTTCTTTTGTCCGAGTTTGTCACCGTGATTTTACTTAAACTTCGAAAGCAAAGATCCAGTAAATCGAAACCACCGAATGCATTAAATGCTGACGAGTTGGAATCGTTAACAGAAGTAAAAGACCTCTTAAAACCTTTATGGCAAGTAACAGTTGAATTATCGTCAGATAAGTCAGTGACGCTAAGTAAATGTATTCCATTACTTAATGCCATAAAGAGGGTAAGTTTTAAAAAATAAAAGAATAAAAAATTTTTTTTACTACTAAAATAATATAAAATAATTATTAGTTTTTTTTCTTGCTTTCAGAAAATTGGTACTTCTTTTCCAACTACACCAATAGCCATTAATCTAAAGCAAACGTTAACATCGTTGATTGATAAGAAGTTTGGTGGCATTGAACATGTTAAATCTTATGCAGCGGCAACGTTACTAGATCCAAGATTCAAGCGAGATGCTTTTGAAGGTGCATTAACACAAGCTGCAGCAATAAAACACGTTGGTAAAATGTTATTATTTATAAAAGTAAGTAAATTTTTGCGTAGAATTTGATTAAATTTTTTGAATATAATTGAATTGTGCAGAATAATTTAATTATTTATAAAGATAATTGAATTTATGTGAAGAATTTTATTACTTTTGAAAATAATTAAATTATTTTTTAAAATTGTATGGAAATTTATAAAAATAATTAAATTTTTGTAAAGAATTTTTTAAAAATATTTAATAGAATTTTGCTATTATTTATGGAAATAATTGAATTCTTGAGAAGAATTTTTTTAAAGTTTCTAGAAATAGTTGAATTGCCAAATTTTAATAAAATTTTGAAGAATAATTACACTTTTCAAGAAATTCTATTACAATTGTATTAAAAATAATTGAAATTCTGCAATGAGTTTTACTATTTACGAAAATAATTGAATATATTGAAAATAAATTTTTAGAAATAAAATCATAATTACGGTGACAAATTTCCCTTGATTATTATTGAAAAATTTTAATAAAATTCTTTCAAAAAATTATAAATAATTTTTTTTTATTACAAAATTTTTATTTTTCATTTGGTGAAAAGTTCCCGGTTTAGCATAAAAATTCTTGGCTTCTTCCCTGAAAAATTAAATTTATGGCTATTTCTCGGTTAGTAGATACCCTGCAATTACTCAATTAAAAAATTAATTAATTGAAATTAAAAAATGTGTAATTCTGTTAATTATTACAGGTACACTAGTAGCTGACTATATTGCTGCTGACAGCAGAGTCATGGTTGAAAATCTTCAAATCAGGGTAGAGCAGAATAATGTTTCTGACAGTTTATAGTCTGATTTTGACGAATCGATTCGCCAAAAATTTTCAAATGCCGATCAAGATGTCGCTGGTGGTTTGCCTGTCGAATTTCGGCAATACCTTAACAGACCATCAGTTAATCGGATGTGTAACCCAAACCCTTTCCTCGCTTGGTCTTCTATGAAAGGAGAATATCCGCACGTTTTCCAAGCAGCTATAAAATACTTACCTGAACTCGCAACGTCAGTGCCTTCCGAAAGGCTTTTTTCGCATGCAGGACTTTTAGCGACAAAGCAGCGAAACCGCCTTTCAGGGGAACATTTAAACAAAATAATATTCTTGCGTGGTTTAGATTCTAAATGGTTTGAATAAAAAACGAATCTAAATTTTGTTATTTATTTATTAATTTTTAAAATAAAAATGTTTTTAAAAAGTTCTATTTTATAAAAAAAAAGTTAACAAAGAATAGTTATTTAAATAAAGAATGTTTTATTAGTAATTTTAAATATTGCATTGATAATAATTTATTTAAAAAGTCGAAATAAATCGAAAAAGTCGACTTTTTATGAAAACTTTCCAACCCTAGTCACGTCCCAGGTTAGGTTCGTTTGATTTTTAAGCATTTTAGAGAGGGCGATATTGTTCTTGCTTTGACTACTGAAGTAGTCACCTGGCAGGTAGGAAATTAGGCGGTTGAATTCAAAATGAGAAAATGTAATTTTCACTGAGTTTTATTTATAAGAAAGCAATTTGTTTAAATTATCTCGATGAAATCTTTTATTCTTGAACAATATTTAACTTAATATTTTTTTCACAAAAATACATCTAATCGTATGAAAAGAAAGAATTGATCTGCCTTGGCCTTCAAAAGCCACTTGAACCTTTGCTGAACTCTCCCTCTAAGGCCCTTCTAAGAGAAAGTGGGGATAAAACAAAGTGCGCATTTTCTAGTCTACTCTCAAAAGACTTACTTAGAAAATATAGAAACTGAATTTTCTGTTACATTCTATTTTTAGAATCTTTGGTCAGGCGACTTGAAATGAATCATTTGTATATCTCGAATTTATGTTTACTTCCAAATTTTAGAGCTGTTTAATAAAAGGGGTTCCAAGAGTTCTTCGAAAACATATAATATAATATTATGTTTAAAAGATAATTTTATTTATAATAAAAGTTTAGTTTAAATAATGAATTTAAATAATAGAAATAGTAAAAATTCAAGAATATAATCATTTCTAATTTCTTGTAAAAATTAAAAGGAATCAACATTTCTATATACGAGATTAGCAGCTTCGCAAATGTGAATATTCATTAATTATTTATATTTAAGTTTTGAATTTTCCCGCGTTTTACCATTAGGGTAGAGTTTTCAGCAAAGTCTCGCATTTCTGTTGTTAGAATATAAAGGTGGCGTTATTTACATTGTTAAATTCGACGATAACGTCACAAATGTAATGCGAATCATTTTGACAGCTGAGCCTTTACGCTTCCTGCTTGCTTCTGCCCTCTACTGGCAAAATGGCTGTACCACACGTCTAGCCGCCTGTCATTACATTACTTTTGTATTTCAAATCCTGAAACCGCGTTTCTGCATGGATTAACCAAATCTTTTGAATTCAGATAATTAAAAAAAATTCTGACAAATATACGTTGTCAGATTTTGTAAAAAGTGCTTGTGAGCAGAGAAACACTAGTTCGAAAACAGTTGTTTACTAATTTCGCGTGATTTCAAACAGGCAGTGCCGTTTTTCTTGGGCGATAACTGTAAGTCGCACATAACCTACAAATTTAAGAGACCGTCGAACACTCTTAATACATAAAAATAAATAAAGGGATTTTCGTTTATAGAAATGTACATAAACTATATATATATATATATATATATATATATATATATATATATATATATATATATATATATATATATATAGGGGACGTTTCGCGCCAACCGGGCCACCCTTCTCTCCAAAATTGAGAGCTTTCAAAATTATTGCCCACACCCAAAAATTATTTGTATATACAAGTACTTTTTAAAAATGAGTGGCCTTTTGAAAAATCCAATATGGCAGCTGAAATTTAACCTATAAAAGCATAAAAAACAGTAAAAATGGTTACAAACATATAAATAAAAGCGAATATAATAAAGAAAACAGCTCTACATTAACATAAAATTCATCACTAATGAATAGACTTTGTATACCATAAGTGAAAATAATAAATTTCAAAAATTCAAAATGGCGGAAACAATATGGCGGACAAAAATTCTTAATTTTCATTGAATTTGCCTGCAAATTTTTTCTTAGAGGTTTTTGGGGACGCTGATAACAAATACCTTATATTTTTTCAAAAATTCAAAATGGCGGATCCAATATGGCGGACCAAAATTTTTAAAACTAATCGGAATCACTTGAGATTTGACACTAAGGGGTTTTTGGGGTCGCTGGTAACGAATCTGGCGTTATTTCTTAGATATATGAGTATGTTACATTATACTCATTATATGAGTATAATGTAAGAAGAAGTTGGAATAACGAAAGTACTACACTATTCAAATGGCAATTTTTGCAATTATTTGAACAAATAATTTTAATTTATTACATAACGATTTGACATTTTATTTATTTATCGGTTATTATAAGTGGCTTCAAAAACTGTAAAATTTGAAAAAACTACATCTTTCTAAGTGCAATAAAAAAATTAATAAATAACAACAATTATTTGTTTTTACAATTTTTATAATAGCGATTTGTCTTTTATCATTCATAGGTTTTTATAAGTAGGTCCGAAAGATACAAAATTAGAAAGAAACTGCATTTCTTTAAGGGACTATAGGAATAAAGTTAAAAATTAACAACTATTATTTGTTTAAACAATTTTTAAAAACATCGATTTGACATTTAATATTTATTGATTATTATAAGTAGATCCACACATTGCAAAATTAGAAAAAAAACTGCGTCTTTTTATGTGCAATGGATGAAAAGTTAATAAATAACAACAATTTTTTATTTAAACAGTTTTATGCAATAGTTGTAAGAAGTTTAGCAAAATTTCTTATTTGGATTATTAATTTAATACTTTGCAGTACTAAAAAAAGTTCATTATTTCATAGAAATTTGTTGATTTCTTGTTTTATTTGAAAATGATATAAATAATCAATAATATATTGTTTAAACAAAAGAAAAAATTATCGTAACATTAATCAATTAGATTATTAGACAACAAAAAACAATTGTAGTATAAAATTTCCATGATTTAAAGGTTTTTTTAATATGCAAACCCGTGACGTGTGCATATACTATACTCAAGCAAGAGTTTTAGTTACTATTATATACGCTAGGTGTCGGGCATGAATGAATTCATTTCTTTCTCACTACTGAGATTGAGCTTCCATATGTTAAATAGAAGTGCATTGGCGAACATTCTTTTTCTGCGTAGTTAATTGTTGATGCGTATACTGTTCTTTATAATTATTTTTTTTATTTTCAAATTTTTCGTTGAATTTCAGTCTTTTCTATTATTATCGGTTTACTTTTCTTTTTATTTTTAGATTTTTTTTTCATAATACTGAATATTCAATTCAAACTTATATTTCAAACAGTCCATTCAGGGCTAAAATAAAATAGTTTTTTTAAAACTGTTTTATCTTCTGTTCCGATTAATTATCGCTGATTTTTAATTTTTGTCAAAAAAGTAAAAAATGAGTATATTGAAGGAAAAAGCTCGCTCAGATAGGTGCGTAAATCCTTTTAATGAAAAGGGACATATTGGTAAAGGATTGCGAAAAGTTTCAAAATTAATTTTAAAGGAATTTCCTAATTTAAATGAAAATGAAAAAGTTTGTTTAATGTGTAGAGACATTTTTTCACAAAGGCATGTTTCTAATGACATATTAAACAATGAAATTAGTTTTGATTCAGAGCAGTCAGATGTCGAAGAAGATTCTTCTCCGAATAAAAAGACGCGTTTTACTAGAGAGAATGAATTAGAAGACATGTTAAATGGGTTAAAGGAAAAATTTGCTTCTCTTGCCGAAAATGATCCACATCGTGTCACAATACTTACTATAGCTCCTGAATGCTGGAGTGCTCGTAAAATTTCTCAGGAATTTGGGACATCTCGAAGAATGGCTAAAAAAGCTAAAAGCTTGAGGAAACTGGAAGGTGCTTTAGCTATGCCATCCTCGAAAGTTGGAAGACGCTTACCAGAGAAGACGGAAGAGAAAGTTCTCGAATTTTATGAAAATGATATAAACAGTAGAATAATGCCGCATAAAAAGGAAACAGTTACTGTATATAATGAAGGGCGAAAAGAGAAGGTGCAGAAACGATTGTTACTTTGTGACATAACATATCTGCATAAACAGTTCAAAGAACAGAATCCAGAACATCCAATTGGTTTTACAAAATTTGCTGAACTTCGACCAAAAAACTGTATACGTGCAGGTGCAAATGGTACACACAGTGTTTGTGTCTGTACTATACATCAAAATTTTAAGATGATGTTCGAAGCAGCAAATATTGCAAAATATACGAATGATCTGGACATATCATTGAAATGTTACAAAGATTGCTTTCAATTAATGATATGCAAAAGCCCAAAAGCTGAATGCTTCTTAAGAGAGTGCAATCTTTGTCCAAACTCTGAATCATTCTCTAATTATTTAATGGAATTATTCGAACAAAGAGGTATTTCGGAAATCATTTATTCCACGTGGGAGGCTACCGATAGGTGCACATTAAAAAAACAGTGCCTCTCTGTGTCAGATTTTGTTCTGAAGATGTCCAATCGATTGGAAATATTACTGCCTCATGATTTTATTGCAAAAAACCAGTCGAAATTTCTCTTTGATTTAAAAAATAACTTGCAGCCAGACGAAGTAATAGTTCAATGTGATTTCGCAGAGAACTATGCGTACGTTGCACAAGACGCTGCGCAAGCTTTCCATTATAATAATGACCAATGTTCTGTTCACACTGTAGTCTTCTATTATAATAATGGAAAGGAAATTTTGCACAAAAGTTCAATCTTGCTGTCTGATAGTACAACTCATGATACTGCTGCTGTATACATGATGCAAGAATTACTCATACCCGAAATAAGAAAAGTCGTTCCGAATGTTAAGAAAATTATTTATTTCACTGATGGGGCTAAACAGCACTATAAAAATAAGTTTCAAATGAGTAATCTTGTACATCATAAGCAAGATTTTGGAATTAAAGCAGAATGGTACTTTCATGCGACAGCTCACGGCAAAGGAGCTTGTGATGGCTTGGGTGCTATTCTAAAAAGAGAAGCTACTCTAGCAAGTCTTCAGGCAAAATCGACTGAAGCCATTCTTAATTCAGTAGACCTTTTTAAATGGGCAAAAGAAAAATTTAAAGAAATTACATTCTTTTATTATGATAAAAAGAAACATCAAAAAACTCAAAGACATCTTATCTTGCTAAACGATTTTCAAAAGCTCCACAAGTTACCAAAATTCAGAGAAAATTTGCAGGCAAATTCAATGAAAATTAAGAATTTTTGTCCGCCATATTGTTTCCGCCATTTTGAATTTTTGAAATTTATTATTTTCACTTATGGTATACAAAGTCTATTCATTAGTGATGAATTTTATGTTAATGTAGAGCTGTTTTCTTTATTATATTCGCTTTTATTTATATGTTTGTAACCATTTTTACTGTTTTTTATGCTTTTATAGGTTAAATTTCAGCTGCCATATTGGATTTTTCAAAAGGCCACTCATTTTTAAAAAGTACTTGTATATACAAATAATTTTTGGGTGTGGGCAATAATTTTGAAAGCTCTCAATTTTGGAGAGAAGGGTGGCCCGGTTGGCGCGAAACGTCCCATATATATATATATATATAAGATGAGACTTTTGTCTGTACATTGCTCAGAACTTAATATTTTACACATACTTATTCGTTTTGAGCATCCAGGATTCCAAAAATTGCCAATAAAGATTTCGTGTATGTGTGTATGTATGTATATATGTATGTATGTCCGTATGTCACAGAATCTTTGTTCGCGAATCACTTAAAAACGGTTCAACCGTTTGAAACCAAATTTAGCAGAATGTTTGACCTTAGGCCAAGGAAGGTTTTTAAATTTACAGATTTAAAAAATATTAATTAGAACGGAAGATATTAAATTTTTTCAAAAAATTAAAAAATCAGAAAGGACCCCGCACCAAATACATGGGAAAAAAGATCCCGGTGAAATTTTGTTATACTTTGCAATTTTGTATTTTATGACCTTCTGATTAAGAAATGTAAATGGCAAAACTCAAAATAATGGACAGTTTTTTTGTTATATAACATTAAAGACATAAAAAGGTACTGTACAAACTACAGCTCAAAAAGGGTAAAGCCAACATAGAAAATGATAAACAGAATGAAAAAAATATTCTGCAGCTCTCCAAAGCAAAGAACATTTATTTAAAAGCGTTTAAAGATCATGTATGGTAAATATTACTGCAACCAACAACCATAAAACCAACCATTGTTGATAAAAAGTCATGCACAATCATTTTTATTATATCAAAAGTCTTCCATATTTTTTTAAACACTTATACGCCTAGGAAGAGAATTCGTATGAGTTAAAAAATATTATTTTTACTACCAACAACCATACAACAAACATTGTTCATTGAAAGTCACACACAATCATTTAAACTACCTAAAAAAACTTATTTTTTTCAAATATTGTACGCCTACCATGTGCAGTCGAATGCCTTTAAACAATATTATAGTTGCTACAAACAACCATACAACAACCATTGTTGAATCAATGTCACTCAGAATTGATTAAAGTACATAAAAAAGTCAATCTGGTTTTTTGTTAACACTGACAGGCCTAGAATCTGTAGCCATATGTGTTTAAAAATATTATAGTTGCTACCATACAACAACTATTCTTTATTCAAAGCCGCACACGATCATTTTCTTTTCATGTTTAATTTTTATTTAAAAATTAAATATTCTCGATATTTTTAAATTGAAATACGAATAAGAAATCAGCATTTTAGAAATAGGACGAGTTTAATATTTTTTTATTGGCTAAAAGTCTTTATTTTTTTAGGAGTTGAGACTAAATGTTATATTTTAAAAAAATTAAATATTCTCGCCATTTTTAAATTGAAAAACGAATAAGAAATTAGCATTTCAAAAAAAGGAGGAGTTTAATATTTTTTTAGCTAAAAGTCTTTATATTTAGAGGTTGAGACTAAATGTTACATTTTTAAAAATGAAATACTCTTGTCATTTTTAAATTGAAAAACGAATAAGAAATCAGCATTTTAGAAAAAGGAGGAGTTTAATATTTTTTATTGGCTAAAAGTCTTTATTTTTTAGGGGTTAAAACTAAATGTTATATTTTTTAAAAATAAAAAAATGAAATATTCTCGCCTTTTTTAAATGGCGTACAATATTTGAAAAAAATAAGTTTTTTTAGTTAGTTTAAATGATTGTGTGTGACTTTCAATGAACAATGTTTGTTGTATGGTTGTTGGTAGTAAAAATAATATTTTTTAACTCATACGAATTCTCTTCCTAGGCGTATAAGTGTTTAAAAAAATATGAAAACTGTCCATTATTTTGAGTTTTGGCATTTACATTTCTTAATCAGAAGGTCATAAACTACAAAATTGCAAAGTATAACAAAATTTCACCGGGATCTTTTTTCCCATGTATTTGGTGCGGGGTCCTTTTCAAATTTTACCTTTTTTAAAAAAATGCTTTCAAACTTTGTATAATTGAGTATAACATGTTATTTAGTAGATTTGCCAATAAAATGTTCTATAACTAAGATGTAAATATAAACATGATTTTTAAAAAAATTTTAAAATCGCAAATATCCCAATTTTATATTTTGTAATGAATTGCGTTTAGATTATCTATAATTGATTGTTACATGTTAATTGGTCAAATTTAAGCATAATTTTTTTTAAAATTGTGTCCTATAACTAATATGTAAAGATATGTAAGTATATGTAAGTTTAATAATGTTTTCGGAAAATTAAAAAAAAATTATCTATTTATAGAGACAATTTTTGGAAAAATTATGCCAAAATTTTTACATTTTGATAGATTGCAGTAAAATAATCTGTTATGACTTTTGTCAGATATATATGAACAATAAATTTACAGATTTTAAAGATATTAATTAGAACGGGAGGTATTCAATTTTTTCTAATCATTTAAAAAATGGAAAATTTTTAATTTTTTTGTTTTTTAATATATATCTTTTAAACTTTTGACGTCAAAATAATGGAATTTAGAATAATTTGTTTATCTAATTAATCAAAAAATTTTCAATTACAAAACTTCAAAAATATTAAAAATGGTAAACGATAAATGGTAAACAATGTGAAAAAATATTAATTCATAGCTTAAAAATTATTTTTAAAGGAGATTGAAAATGGAGATTTTTTATGATAAAATTCATACTACAGAAATTCAAGAATACCTGTAAAACTATACTTGCATTATGCAACTGGGGAAAAACTTAGAAAGTAAAAAGTTTTGTTATTTTAATTGAGCGGCTGGATTCCATAAGGGCACGTAAATTTTTCTCGGCCGAAATCGAAGTCCCCAGGATACTGAAAATTCAACTTCTGAATTTAAATGTTTAAAATATATATCCTTATAGGAAATTTCAATGCGCATCTTTTTTTCTTTTAAATTTTTATTGTATCTATTACTATACCGTTTTCGAAATATAAGGAAAAAACTATTTTTTTAAAGAGCAAAATTTTTATTGCTTTTTTCACTTCAACTCGCGATTACTCAGTCAATTTTACATATTTTTTAATGAAACAATAACGAAAATACGCGTTATTTAATCCTACGAGTGACTAAAAAAGAAAAATGATGTTTTAATTATGAATAAATAAGTTATTAATTTTTTATTGAGATATTGCAAAATTCGTAAACTGAAATTTTCACTAAGCGGGGAAGTTGAGCAAATTTTGAGCAACAAAAAACTTCCAGCGAGAAAGTTGTTCATTTAGGTCTAAACAAGTTTTTCCCGAAAGTTACAGTTCAATTAAACAATTAGTTAACAAATGGCGAATGTTAAAAGTCGTTGGCGGCTGAACACCCAGCGCGCGTTTCTTACCTTATAGTAAGCTGGAGTTTTATTCTGCGTTTACATAATACGGGTGAGAAACGCGCGCTGGGCGTTCAGCCGCCAACGACTTTTAACATTTGCCATTTGTTAACTAATTGTTAATATATATTTTAAATATTTAATTTCAGAAGTTGAATTTTGAGTGTCCAGGGGACTTCGATTTCGGCCAAGAAAAATTTACGTGCCCTTATGAAATCCAGCCGCTCAATTCTAGGTTTAACTATTATGGATGTTTTGAGCATTGTAAAGGCAAAAGTTAAACAGAGTGTCTATTATTATTTTTGTGTAACAAACTATCCGGTTTTTCCCATATTTGTCCAAATTTTTCCAGGTGTATATTTTCTCATCAAATATACATTTTTTTGATAAGAATAAACGATAAATAAAACTACAAATGGCTACAAAAATTCACATATTTTATGAAAATACTCTTCGACGGGTTTTTGTTTTTACAAATACTTTTAACAGGGGTTCTACCAACTAGGAAAAACGGGAAATATGCAGGAATTTTATTTAATCGGGAAAAATTGTGAATTCAGCTTGCAATATAGGTCATATTTTACATTTAAGCAATTATGACACAATTAGTTCGAATTTGACTTTACTATAACTCCAAAAACTGGTCGAAATTTAGGATTAACTTATAATACTATAATTAAATTTCTACAAATAATTGACAAACATTGTTTTCTGCATTTTAATAAATAAAAAATTAATTATTTGATGACAAAAATTTAATCACTGTTTTAAAATAGTAATATTTTTATAATGAAATAGTTAATGGTAGCTAATCATAATTTCTCCAGTCAAATTAAATTTCCCACTATTTCCTTTTTTTCTAGACTGGTAGACACACTACTATATGTATCTGTAGAAACTAAAACCCGTCGAAGACGGGTACGACAGCTAGTATAAAATATGTTAAATTAGGCCCGCAGGTTCTTGCGTTTTAATGTATTGATAATAGTTTGATGAAAGTTTGCTGAAAACTGTAGGGGCGCTGGGTGTGCTCTAGGCTGAAATTCAAAGTAATATTTTTAAACATAACCTCCAAATATATTAAAAAACTCACTGCGCAGACTCGAGAATTAAAGTAGACGCAGAACGAAGGAATGCATACAAATAATGTTTTTAAAACTATATTGTCGAAAGCAATTAAGTATCACAACTTCTGTCTTTTGCATTCTTTCAACAGCATATTAATTAATTTAATTAATGCGTTCGAATTCGTTCGAATTTCGTATAAATTTCGTAAGAAAATCTAACCGAATATTTTTGAAAAAACTTTTAGCTGACGTTTTGTACGGTAATCCATAAGAAACTCCGTGCGGAATATTCTCAAACGAATTCTATATTTATCCGTTCGCAATTCCCTCGAATTTTGTATGAATGTCCTAAAGAAATCTGGCCGAATATTTTTTAAGAAATTTTTAGCTGACATTTCGTGAGGAAATCCATACGAAATTCTGTGCAGAATATTCTAAAACGTTTTAAAACACCGCATGAATCTTACTGTTAATTTCATACGAATTAAATAGGAAATCTGTACGAATCTGGATGGATTTGTGAACGAAATTCTTACGAATCATTTTTACTTGGGTATATATTTCAAACGTCAGTTCAGTATAAATCTATCTCTAAAAGAAGTGTAAGATAAAGTTAACTAACAAATTAAAATAAGAAAATTCTATTTTATTCTCCAAATCAAGCTTGTAAATGGAGTAAATGCTTTTAGAAAATTTAGGAAAAATTGAAAGATTTTCAGTAGAGACTCCATTATCCGGACCCCTATTATCCGGACAAATTTAAAATTAAAAAAATTTTTTTTTATATAAAGTTTATAAGGTCTCAAGCTGTTAACTTTTATTTTAAATTCAAAAACATGAATTTTTACACGAAAAGTTGTGATTTTTTAAAAGTGTTTTAATTATTAAAAGAAAATCTTTATGTTAATATTTTGAAATATTTCTAACTAAATTTTTATTAATGTTGACTTTAAAAGTTTTAGTTTGTTTCAGTCTTCTTTTAATACATATGCAAATAAATACATAAAATTATGAATCAAAAATTTGTTTATTTCGTTCTTTACTCGATTATCCACATTTTCGATTATCCGAACAAGTGCCTGCATCCATTAGTCCGGATAATTTTAGTCTTTACTGTACCTTTTCTTATCATTCATACGATCGTGCGCTCAGCGAGTTCTTCTTCCTATCCGCTCAATTGTTAAAATGTCGATTTAACATTTAACCCTTTCAGCTACAATGGTCGACATATCGACCACCATTTAGGATGGTTGAAAAAATTAAAAAAAACCAATCAGATTTGCTTGAAATTTGTTACTCGAAGGGCCATTTTATATTGGCCATTGTGAATTTTAAAAATTTTGCAAAAACTGACGCCAGATTTCCCACGTGGAAAAGTTCCCGGAGTCTCCCGGGAGATTCTCGGGAGCAACTCCCGGGTGTCTCCCTGGAATTTTTTCAGAAGATTCCCAGCAACAATTCGGGGAGATTCTTGGGAATTTTTTTCGGAAGATTCCCAGCAACATTTCCGGGAGTAATTTTGTGAATTTTTGTAAAAATTCACTTAAGAATGCCAAAAATTGTATAAATATATTATATTTACATACCCTTCATATTTATTTAATAAAATAATATCTTGTAACGTTTAACAAGTTTAAGAAATAAATTTACATTTAAATTTGAAGGGTAGAAAAATTGTGTTTGTACACGAAAAAACGTGTTACCTGAAACAGCTAAAGTATTAATTAAAATAACTAAAAATTTAGCTTATTTAATAGAGTTAAAATTGTGCCATAAAAGCTGTTTTTGTTTAGGTGAACATTTTTATTATATCCTTTTTGATAATACTTTTAGACACAATAAGGAAGATATAATATGTGTTTCCAAACAACAACAACAACAACAACAACAACATGTATTTGTAACTCGAGTATTATATCTGTATATGTATTATAAAAACATTTAATTAACATTTAATTTAATTTAATTAATAATTAACATTATGTATCTGATTCAACTTTTTTACAATGTTTAGCAAAAACATTGCATTTTTTGCTAAACATTGTAAAAAAGTTGAATCAAAAGTGTGATTAAACGAAATAAACGCGATTATCCAATTTTGACCACCTATCCAACACTGACCACTTTCCTCTATTGTGTCTAAAACTATTATCAAAAAGGATATAATAAAAATGTTTACCTAAACAAAAAAAGCTTTTCATGGCACAATTATAACTCTATTAAATAAGCAAAATTTTTAGTTATTTCAATTAATACTTTCGCTGTTCCAGGTAACACGTTTTTTCGTGTACAAACACAATTTTTCTACCCTTTAAATTTACCCACGTGAAAATGTTCTCGGGAATCGGTCCGGGAAATTACCGAGAGTCACTACCGGGAAATTCCCGGTACTTACTCCCGAGAAATTCCCGGTAAAATCTTTTGACATTTGTCTCCATATTTCTCAGAGAATTTAACCTCAAGAATAAAAATATACCACTATAAAATCTTCAGAATCGTATTTGTGATTGAGATGACTTTTTGTTTATTATAATAGTCACGTTAAGCATACAAATTGAAAGTCTACTATCAACATATTAAACGGATTTCAACACCTGAGTGAGAAAAATTAATGGGCATCATAACAAAAGGGTTTAAGCACCAATTTTTTAAATTAGGATTTTCCCATTTAAGAAATAAGTAAGTATTTACACATTTCCATTAAAAATTTTCTATTTTATTGAGTTTTTAAACAGTTTTCAATGAAAATTAGAATTATAAAATAACCTCAACTTTTAATAAAATTGTAATAGCACAAATTGTGTTAACTTTAAATTATTGTTATTATTTACATGAATAACAATTCAATTCGAGATTTTGTGTATTGCTTAATCTAGAAGAAAATTTCATTGATAAAAATTAACGATTTGACGAATTTAATTTTAATTTAATGATATTTTTTATTTTAAAAAATATACCCTGTTTCATATTGTAGGATTAAAAAAGTAAATGGATAAAAGTAAATTTTTAAAGAGTTTTATCCCAATAAAAAATTATTTATTAAGTGATTGTTTTGAAATCAAGCAATACACAAATTCTCGAATCGAATTGTTATTCATGTAAATAATAACAATAATTCAAAGTTAACACAATTTGTGCTATTACAATTTTATTAAAAGTTGAGGTTATTTTATAATTTTAATTTTCATTGAAAACCGTTTAAAAACTCAATAAAATAGAAAATTTTTAATGGAAATGTGTAAATAGTTACTTATTTCTTAAATGGGAAAATCTTAATTAAAAAAATTGGTGCTTAAACCCTTTTGTTATGATGCCCATTAATTTTTCTCACTTAGGTGTCGAAATCCGTTTAATATGTTGATAGTAGACTTTCAATTTGTATGCTTAACGTGACTATTATAATAAACAAAAAGTCATCTCAATCATGAATACGATCCTGAAGATTTTATAGTGGTATATTTTTATTCTTGAGGTTAAATTCTCTGAGAAATATGGAGACAAATGTCAAAAGATTTTACCGGGAATTTCTCGGGAGTAAGTACCGGGAATTTCCCGGTAGTGACTCTCGGTAATTTCCCGGGACCGATTTCCGAGAACATTTTCACGTGGATAAATGTAAGTTTATTTCTTAAACTTGTTGAAACGTTACAAGATATTATTTTATTAAATAAATATGAAAGGTATGTAAATATAATATATTTATAAAATTTTTGGCATTCTTAAGTGAATTTTTACAAAAATTCACAAAATTACTCCCGGAAATGTTGCTGGGAATCTACCGAAAAAAATTCCCGAGAATCTCCCCGAATTGTTCCTGGGAATCTTCTGAAAAAATTCCCGGGAGTTACTCCCGGAAACGACTCCAAGAGACTCCCGGGAGTTGCACCCGAGTATCTCCCGGGAGACTCCGGGAACTTTTCCACGTGGGTTGAATTTAGCGACCCAGAAACCCTATTTACAAAAGCGTTAATAATGTCTTGACGATTATCATAATTGCGTGACTGTAAGGGATAACTATTTTGCCGTGTTTTGGAAAAACACAGCCGGGGTAGCAAAACCCAAGTCACTACCACACGGAGAGAAATTTACAGTAGTGGGTAACATAATTGTGGTTAGGGTGACCATCTTTAATGCTACGTATGCAGACAGCTATCTAGATAGTCACCGTTACCATCAATATCATCAGGAGTAACATCTTGGTAGTACGGGGTAGCATAACTATATTTTTTTTAGCATCTGTGATGATTGGCAGTAGCATAATGATAGTATCGTGTAACATCATATTTTTAACATCAAAATCTGACTATCCATTTCTCTCAGTGCAGAGTACAGATCTGATGCAGGCCTGTTATCCCAGATCTGGAACGGATCTGGAATTTTACATGGTCCAAAGCTAAACCAGACTTGGTAACCAATTTAACAGCTCTATCTATATGCAGGTACCAAAAGTACTATAGGGGAGACCGGGGCTAAACCGGACAAGTCAAATAATTCCGAAAGCGTGAAGAATCTCAAATCATGTAAATAATCTATGAACGCGCAATTTCGTGATGCATATATGCTGCATGAGGTTTTAGGGACGTGTCATTTTTCTTGTAATAATAGTTGCCGTTAATATATGAAAATGTCATTTTTTGAGGTAAAAGTAAAAAAAAATTTCTCATTTTTTTGGGTTTTTATCGTTAAAGTTAAAGTGCAAATATCATACTGCAATTTTTCTTTTAGCTCAAGGTGTACTGAGTTTAGTAGAAAAAAAGTTTAATGGAAAACATTAAGAAGAAAAAATATATTGCAGGTTAATTATAAGATGACGGTGTGGGGCTGAATCGGACATCGTGGTAAAAAACAACCAAGTCTTTGAATACTTTAATTTATTTTATACTAATTAACTATTTCATATTATAATCTTTGCATAGAACCATTTTATAAATAAATAAATATTTTATATTAAAACTCGAATTCGCAAGCGAGTTGCTACAAACAGACAAGTCTGAAAACTGTAATTCATTTTATATTATATTAATTACCGATTTTACAGTTTATATTATATTCTTTGTATAGAAGTATCTGCAAATAAATAAAAGAAGAATTGATTTGACTTTTCTACAAAAAACGAAAATTTGTGTCTCATTCTTTAATTAATTAGCCGTGTCCAAATTAGCCCCATGGGTGTCCGGTTTAGCCCCACCAATTTTCGTATTTTCGTTTTCGAGGTAGTCACCTTCGAAGCAATATATCTCCAAAGCTACTGTAGTTTTTAAAAATCGAACAAGTGCGATTTGTAGGTGAAGGTACAAGCTTCAAAACGGTATGTTACTCTTTAGCAAAAAATATGTTTTTGTATGAGTTTTCTAGTCAAAGACCAAATCCGTCCAGTTTAGCCCCGGTCTCCCCTACTAATTGCAAAAGTAATATGAAAAGTCGGTATAGTGTAACCGATTGAGTCCTTGAACAGGTAGAAAATCCAAGATAGCGACATACAGAAGTATATTAACCCTCCTGCGCATACGTTTTCACACCCAAATGCACACATTTTTCAGAAGGTAGGATTTGCACGCCGATTAGTATCTAGGGGTTTTCAGGGTCGCTGATTACAAATCCGGGGTCAGAATTCCAAAATTCAAAATGGCGGACCAAATATGGCGGACAATTTTGACAATTGAAAAAAAAATTCTAATCGTTCCGTCTATCGCTATCTAGGGGTTTTCGGAGTCGCTGATTACGAATCCAGGGTCAGAATTTCAAAATTCAAAACGGCGGACCCAATATGGCGGACAATTTTTACAATTCAAAAAAAAATTCTAATCGTTCCGTCTATCGCTATCTAGGGGTTTTCAGGGTCGCTGATTACGAATCCGGGGTCAGAATTTTAAAATTCAAAATGGTGGACCCAATATGGCGGACAATTTTCACAATTTAAATAAAATTCTAATCGTTCCGTCTTTCTCTATCTAGGGGTTTTCAAGGTCGCTGATTACACAGGCCTGCAAATTGTAGCTTAGTTCTGTTACAGGAAAAGTGGAAAGTGATTCTTATAGCTTTTTTGACGTAGAATACGAATCCGACCTCCAAAATAGCCCATCACGTCAGAATTTCTTGTAAAACTGCTTTAAATGGCCAAAAATGGCTATTTTTGGTCATTTTTTAGATTTTTTTGGTTAACCAAAATTTTTTTTCAATTTGCAAAATTGTGTCGTATAGTACCATGTATAAGCTTCAAACCCCATATTTTAAAATTTCTTTACGATTTTTTTTGAAATAGTTATATAGATGTGAAATTTTTTCATTTAGGCAAATGTGGGTATAAGATAAATTCAAAATGTCATTTTAATTGCATTCACTAATAGTTTTATAAATTGGCCGTTATTTCTTAAACCAACTAGTAAGGGTGAGATATAGCAGTAGTCTTAATTTTTGAAAACAAAAAAAATTGTATTAAATATGTAACTTTTTAACATTTAAAAAGTTGACTAAAATTTTTATTATCCCCTCTACTCTTATATCCAATTTTGTAAAAAATTTTTGATCCTTTCTCCCTATTTCGATCCCACATATATTATGGACGTCCCCTTTATTACTACTTTGTTTTTTATAATTATACTTATATCAGCCTTCCTAGTTTTAAAAACCTACACTTGCCTAAATAAAAAACAATTTTCAAATCTACATAACTTTTTTTAAAAAATTTCTAAAGACATTTTGAAAAATGAGTTTTAAAGGTAAGTCATAGTACTATACGATGCAATTTTGACAATTGAAAAAAAATTTTTTTGACTAACGAAAAAAATTCCGAAAAATGACCAAAAATAGCCATTTTTGGACATTTACGGCAGTATTACAAGAAATCCTGACGTGATGGGATATTTTGGAGGTTGAATTCATATTTTACGTCAAAAAAAGCTATAAGAATTAGTTTCCACTTTTTTTGTAACAAAACTAAGTCTAAATTTTCAGGCCTGTGTTACAAATCCGGGGTCAGATTTTCAAAATTCAAAATGTCGGACTCAATATGGCGGACAATTTTTACAATTTAAAAAAAATTCTAATCGTTCCGTCTATCGCTATCTAGGGGTTTTTGAGGTCGCTGATTACGAATATAAAGTCCAAAATTTTAAAATGGCGGACTCAATATGGCGGAAAATGGAACAACAATAAGAAAAAACATTTTGTGAATTAAATTAAAGATAATAAAATTAATCAAAATATATCGTTGGCCATCTTTAGGTTAAAAAATTTTAAAACATAGTAAGTACACTACATTGAAAATAAATTATATCATTCAAATAACCGATTACTTATCTATTATCAAAAAAATATTTACATGAGGCAAATTATTTTTAATTAATTTAATTAGGTTGTATTTGCTTTAATTACTGAAATTAATAATTAAAATGCAACTTAATTGACTTAAATTAAAATTATTCCATTGAACTAAACATGTATTTAATAGTCAATAAATAGTTATTTTAAGCAAATAATTTTTTATAGATCTATAATAATAATAGAAATAATAATAATAATGGTAAAAATAATTATAATTAGAAATTAAAATCAATTTTTAAAGTTACAATTGATCGTGACTGTAATATGTTAAAAAATCAAACTTTTTATTCATATTAACAGATTTCAAAGACGCCGAAAGCACCAATATACCTATTTCTTGTGAAAATCGAAAAATTATATCAAAATTCATACAAAATTTTTAATTATTAATTTATTTTCTTAATAAAGACTACAATAGGAATAAATTATTCAATTAGAATATGTTATTAAAATTGTTTTTTGACATATAGGATTGGCCATTTAGAATTTTTTAATTTAGACCCATGTTTGTAATCAGCGACCCCGAAAACTCCTAGATAGCGATAGACGGGACGATTAGAAAACTTTTTCATAATTGTCATCCGCCATATTGGGTTCGCCATTTTGAATTATGAAATTTTGACATCGGATTCGTAATCAGCGACCTCAAAAACCCCTAGATAGCGATAGACGAAGAGATTAGAAATCTTTTTCAGAATTGTCATCCGCCATATTGGATTCGCCATTTTGAATTTTGTCATTTTGACTCCATGTTTGTAAGCAGCGACCTCTAAACCCTATGATAATAAGTTTTGGTAAAATTCTACAAAATTTTTTTAAAAGTCCGCTTTAAAAAAAATTTAATTTTCCGCCATATTGGATTCGCCATTTTGAATTTTTGAATTTTGACGTTAAATTCGTAATCAGCGCACCCAGAAACCCTTTGATAGACAATTATTGGAAAATCCGGTAAACAAACATTAATTTATAAAACAGAAATTTTTCACTTTGTTTAAACATTTTATATGCAATGTTTATTGTTAAATAAATAATATATATTGTGCTAAATAATTCAATTAGCTTCGTTTGTTCATTGAAAGCAATTTGCAACTTGACCGATGTCTTAATATTTATTTAAACAAGAGTTATTAACAAAAATGTTTGGACGAGTATACTCGTCCTCATGCATACGGTAACGGTTTAGTTTGGACGAGTATACTCGGCTTTATGCGCAGGTGGGTTAATCTACATGAGAATAGCTACAGAAATAGGTAGGGGATTTTGAAAATATTGATTTTTGTTTAATTGGCAAGCATTTGAAGAAAAAACTAATTTTTTGAGCAAAGAAAACGGGACTTAATTGTTTATAACAATTGTGTAAATGAACTTATCAAAAAACCCCTACGTATTTCTGTTCAAAATTTAATTTTGAAAATGTAATAAAAAACACGATTAAAAATATTGAAAATTGTTTGAGTTATACTGCTTGCAGATTTCAGAAACTGTGTTATGAAAAAAACGCATTAAAAGAGCAACAGCACTACAGCGGGCTATAAGAAGCATTTGTTTAATAATTTTTTTTAATGTAAGAAAAGGAAATATAGTAAACAAGTTGTGAATTAAGATGTTCATTACATGAACATTTTGCTTCCTCTTTACGATAAGCAAAAAATTTGCTTCCTCGTGGAGGAAGCATTAATCATAAAAAAAATTTTTAAACATATTCCATATTGTTGTCCTAAAATCTAATTTAAAATTAGATTAAAATTTTTAATTAAAATTCAATTTTCCATTAATTAATTTTTTAATTTTCCATCCATTAAAATTTAATTTAATTGTATAATAATACAATTTAAAAAAAGAAAAAAATTTTAATAATAAAGTGAATATTTTCTTTTTATTTAATTCTATTAATGCTAATAAAATATATTCTTTTTATCCATCAATCGATTCGTCTTGATGAAATGAAGATTTTTAGTTTGTTTTTAAGTCAAGAGTAACATTTTATTCTAAGGCAACATGATTTTTAAGAAGGAAATAAATTTCTAATAAATGTACGAATTTTTGGTTTTAAATATGTTTAATTCCATAAATTCAAGTACAATATATACTTTATATATACCAATCGATCCGTTTTAATGCAACGGATAAAATTATTGAAAAAAATGAGTAAAATTTTATTGTACTGGAATATAATTTTGATGAAAGAACTAAAGATTAATAAAAAAGGTCATTTTTCTGCTTTAATTGTCATTAACTCTATAAACTCTCATACAATTTATTCTTTTTATATACCAATCGATTCGTCTTGATGCAAAGAATAAGATTTTATTATATATTAACTTCAATAACCAACTTAAAAAAAATTTTTTGAAAAAAATTTTTTTTTAGAAAAAAGTCAAAAAAAAATTTTTTTCTGAGAATTTTTTAAAGTCTATTAATCCAGTTCGAAATATTTTTATGATAAATATACCTGGTAAATTTTAGACAAATTCGTTAAAACCTCTTCGAGTTATCGTGTTCACAAAAATCGGGATCCACACACACACACACATATACACACACATACATCCGGACAATTGTTCAGGGTCTTATATAACATAGTCCCATATAGAAGAAAATTTGTCAAAAGGATTTTTAAAAATTTTGTAAATTAAACGACTACAAAGCTTCCTCACGAGGAAGCAAAATATTTTAAGTAGTTATTCTCCGGTAAAAAAGTTTGAAATTTCAATGAAATCGATTTCAGGCATGTAAAAATCCTTTTCTTCCTTATTCTAGAAGGTTCAAACAATTTTTTAAGCTAATAAAACAATTAAAATTTTTTTTAAATGTCTACAGTGGTGTAACCCCTTAATTTTAGATCTATTAAAATAATAATATTATTATATGTCAAATATTAACAGGTGACAAAGCTGGAAATATTGTTTTTTTGCACCGTGTTACATTACATTGTGATAAAGTTTATCCGTTTACATTTAACCCCTTGACAGTCCATGGCCCATATGTGGCCTTAAAAAGTCGTGCCACCTTTACGTCTGTGGCCATATATGTCCATCTCAAAAATAAAATACTAGACCTTATTCGATTTGAATGACCAAGTGCATACTAAGGTTTTTGGGGTCGCTGAATCCGAATTTCAAATCAGATTTTCAAAATTAAAAATGGTGGACCTAAAATGGCGACTATAAAGATTTAAAAATGTATCAAATACGCTTGAAACTTGTTACTTGGGGGTTTTCGGGGTCGCTAATTTCGAATATAATGTCAGATTCACAAAATTAAAATGATGAATCCAATATGGCGGATAATTTCAAGATTCATACAATTTGATCGAATTTTAGGTTCGCCATTTTAGATTTCAAAATCTGACATTGGATTCGTAATCAGCGACCCCGAAAACCTCCGAGTAACAAGTTTTAAACAAATCCGTTGGATTTTTTGTCTCGACCGCCATATTGGATCCGCCATTTTGAATTTTGAAAATCTGACATTAGGTTCGTAATAAGAAACCCCGAAAACCCCCGAGTAACAAGTTTCAAGCAAATCTGATAAAATTTAAAATTTTCGAATTCGCCATTTTGGATCCGATATTTTAAATTTTGAAAAACTGACTTCAAATTCGAATTTTGCGACTCCAAAAACCTTTATTACAATGATATCACATTTTTTAGAAACTTTTTTTTCTTGGACCGTTTTTGGACCACAAGCGATTTTTAGCTGGACTGCGAAGGGGTTAAAAGAAGGCAATTTCCTATTAAATTAGCATTTGCTATGACTATAAATAAGTTTTAGGGACAAACTTTTCACAAAATTGCTATAGATTTATGAAAATATGTTTTCAATCATGGACAATTATATGTAGCGTTGTCTAGAGTATCAAAGAAGTTACAAAAATATAAAAAATTATGTCTTTCGGGAACTTTTGGAATAATTTGTGTTAAACTTTTAATAATATTCTGTTTTCATATATAGTCACTATCCTTAGAGAATTTATATTTTGTAACTATAGTATGTCTAACACTTAGGAAAATCAGAGAAAAGTTAGGGGATTTCTATAATTTTAATTTTCTATTATTTAAAGTATCTGTTAAGTATACAAAAATTAATTCTTTTCTTCATTTCAGATAAATTTTACTTTCTAAAAAATTAGGAATTATAAAGTGTTTATTTCTATTCTATTATTGTGAACATTTTAAAATTATTATTTTAAAATTTTTATTTTAATTTCCTGGGATATCCTGAATTCACTGGTGTTATGGGGGATTGAAGAAAACAAAATAATATAAATAATTTTTATACTCTGCTTTTCAACATAAAAGCGTCCGTGCGTCACTATTTTAAATAGGCTGTATTTTTCTAATCTAATTATTATTAAAATTATTTTATTTTAATTTTGATGCATTAAGCTTAATTAATGAAGAAAATATAGAGTACATTAAGGATAGGTGGGAGAAAAAATGGTTTCGTGATCGATACTACACATGTTCTAAATTAGATTAAATTAATATAAGATGATCTTGAAATAAATAAAACAATTGATCTAAACTGTTGTGAACGATATTATTTCACAAATATTTAACTTTGGTTCATCTTCATCAAAAAATGTTGATCTTTCTCATTCATATTGTATTATTATACTGTTCAGTTTTCATAAATCTTTATCAAAATAGATGGCATTTTTGTGTACTTTTAATTATGTTACATTACATTGCTGATTTTCAGTATAACTATTTTCAAATGTCTATATATCAATTTACTGTAAAGTTTTGTAATTATAGGTATGTTGTGTTTTGTAGAATTTTTTGTATCCTAAAAATATTAATATGACGTTTTAAATTAATCATTTTTACAAAGTTGCCATAGAAAAAGGAAGAGAAAATAGAGCGCGCGTAGCGCGCTGTTTTACAGACTAGTAATTATAAAATTTACTAAAAATACAGGTATTTGTTTCCGAGGAAACATTTTCTATTTTTAGGTTAATTAATTATAAATCTGAATTCAGTCATTGTCAATGACATTATATTATTATAATATTAATAATATTTATAATTTATTATTATATTTCAAATTATTATTATTATTAAAAAATATTCAGCATGTTATGAACTACTAATGAATCTTATTTAACTTAATTAATAATTCTTATTTGATAATAATTTAATCACTTAAATAAGTATACTGAAATATTAATTATTTTTAACTTCCAATCAGATATAGTTTTCTGTAAATTAGTTATTTCTTTTTCAAATATAGAGAGTGATTATTAAAATAGTAAAAAGAAATGCATATCAACACAAAGTTAAATTTTCAGTTTTCTCTTAACCCTCCTGCGCATAAAGCCGAGTATACTCGTCCAAACTAAACCGTTACCGTATGCATGAGGACGAGTATACTCGTCCAAACATTTTTGTTAATAACTTTTGTTTAAATAAATATTAAGACATCGGTCAAGTTGCAAATTGCTTTCAATGAACAAACGAAGCTAATTGAATTATTTAGCACAATATATATTATTTATTTAACAATAAACATTGCATATAAAATGTTTAAACAAAGTGAAAAATTTCTGTTTTATAAATTAATGTTTGTTTACCGGATTTTCCAATAATTGTCTATCAAAGGGTTTCTGGGTGCGCTGATTACGAATTTAACGTCAAAATGACAAAATTCAAAATGGCGAATCCAATATGGCGGATGACAATTCTGAAAAAGATTTCTAATCTCTTCGTCTATCGCTATCTAGGGGTTTTTGAGGTCGCTGATTACGAATCCGATGTCAAAATTTCATAATTCAAAATGGCGAACCCAATATGGCGGATGACAATTATGAAAAAGTTTTCTAATCGTCCCGTCTATCGCTATCTAGGAGTTTTCGGGGTCGCTGATTACAAACATGGGTCTAAATTAAAAAATTCTAAATGGCCAATCCTATATGTCAAAAAACAATTTTAATAACATATTCTAATTGAATAATTTATTCCTATTGTAGTCTTTATTAAGAAAATAAATTAATAATTAAAAATTTTGTATGAATTTTGATATAATTTTTCGATTTTCACAAGAAATAGGTATATTGGTGCTTTCGGCGTCTTTGAAATCTGTTAATATGAATAAAAAGTTTGATTTTTTAACATATTACAGTCACGATCAATTGTAACTTTAAAAATTGATTTTAATTTCTAATTATAATTATTTTTACCATTATTATTATTATTTCTATTATTATTATAGATCTATAAAAAATTATTTGCTTAAAATAACTATTTATTGACTATTAAATACATGTTTAGTTCAATGGAATAATTTTAATTTAAGTCAATTAAGTTGCATTTTAATTATTAATTTCAGTAATTAAAGCAAATACAACCTAATTAAATTAATTAAAAATAATTTGCCTCATGTAAATATTTTTTTGATAATAGATAAGTAATCGGTTATTTGAATGATATAATTTATTTTCAATGTAGTGTACTTACTATGTTTTAAAATTTTTTAACCTAAAGATGGCCAACGATATATTTTGATTAATTTTATTATCTTTAATTTAATTCACAAAATGTTTTTTCTTATTGTTGTTCCATTTTCCGCCATATTGAGTCCGCCATTTTAAAATTTTGGACTTTATATTCGTAATCAGCGACCTCAAAAACCCCTAGATAGCGATAGACGGAACGATTAGAATTTTTTTTAAATTGTAAAAATTGTCCGCCATATTGAGTCCGACATTTTGAATTTTGAAAATCTGACCCCGGATTTGTAACACAGGCCTGAAAATTTAGACTTAGTTTTGTTACAAAAAAAGTGGAAACTAATTCTTATAGCTTTTTTTGACGTAAAATATGAATTCAACCTCCAAAATATCCCATCACGTCAGGATTTCTTGTAATACTGCCGTAAATGTCCAAAAATGGCTATTTTTGGTCATTTTTCGGAATTTTTTTCGTTAGTCAAAAAAATTTTTTTTCAATTGTCAAAATTGCATCGTATAGTACTATGACTTACCTTTAAAACTCATTTTTCAAAATGTCTTTAGAAATTTTTTAAAAAAAGTTATGTAGATTTGAAAATTGTTTTTTATTTAGGCAAGTGTAGGTTTTTAAAACTAGGAAGGCTGATATAAGTATAATTATAAAAAACAAAGTAGTAATAAAGGGGACGTCCATAATATATGTGGGATCGAAATAGGGAGAAAGGATCAAAAATTTTTTACAAAATTGGATATAAGAGTAGAGGGGATAATAAAAATTTTAGTCAACTTTTTAAATGTTAAAAAGTTACATATTTAATACAATTTTTTTTGTTTTCAAAAATTAAGACTACTGCTATATCTCACCCTTACTAGTTGGTTTAAGAAATAACGGCCAATTTATAAAACTATTAGTGAATGCAATTAAAATGACATTTTGAATTTATCTTATACCCACATTTGCCTAAATGAAAAAATTTCACATCTATATAACTATTTCAAAAAAAATCGTAAAGAAATTTTAAAATATGGGGTTTGAAGCTTATACATGGTACTATACGACACAATTTTGCAAATTGAAAAAAAATTTTGGTTAACCAAAAAAATCTAAAAAATGACCAAAAATAGCCATTTTTGGCCATTTAAAGCAGTTTTACAAAAAATTCTGACGTGATGGGCTATTTTGGAGGTCGGATTCGTATTCTACGTCAAAAAAGCTATAAGAATCACCTTCCACTTTTCCTGTAACAGAACTAAGCTACAATTTGCAGGCCTGTGTAATCAGCGACCTTGAAAACCCCTAGATAGAGAAAGACGGAACGATTAGAATTTTATTTAAATTGTGAAAATTGTCCGCCATATTGGGTCCACCATTTTGAATTTTAAAATTCTGACCCCGGATTCGTAATCAGCGACCCTGAAAACCCCTAGATAGCGATAGACGGAACGATTAGAATTTTTTTTTGAATTGTAAAAATTGTCCGCCATATTGGGTCCGCCGTTTTGAATTTTGAAATTCTGACCCTGGATTCGTAATCAGCGACTCCGAAAACCCCTAGATAGCGATAGACGGAACGATTAGAATTTTTTTTTCAATTGTCAAAATTGTCCGCCATATTTGGTCCGCCATTTTGAATTTTGGAATTCTGACCCCGGATTTGTAATCAGCGACCCTGAAAACCCCTAGATACTAATCGGCGTGCAAATCCTACCTTCTGAAAAATGTGTGCATTTGCAAGCGACTTTGTGGGTGAAAACGTATGCGCAGGAGGGTTAAACCATCAAAAATAGCACTTTTTTAATGGTTCAATAACTTTGTTAATAATTATCGAATTTGTTTATAATTTTCCAGAAATATTCTCCTTGCAAAGCTGAATAAATACCAAAAAAATTATCTTCATCGGATAAATAGTTTATGCATAATTCCATTTGTTAACTAAAAACATGTAATTTTTCAACGGAATTTCCCCACTTTTGGACCAACAAATTTCGGTTTTTTTTCGAGAGTACAGTTTAGGAGTCAAACTTTCATCCCACTTAAATGGAAATTCGATATTTTTTATTTAAATGCATAATAATGGAGATTAAAAAAGGGTACATTTTTTGTCATAAACAAATGGAATAACTCAGCCAATTTTCACTTTATCAATTTGGTCTAAACGGTATTAAATTTCATATGTTTTCACAAATCTTTTCAAAAAAAAATCCGACTTAGGTTCAAGGGTGGGAGAGTTAGTTTTTTTAATTCAAAAATTTCCTGACTAGTTTATTATTAATATTTTTAAATGAAATTTGCACCATCTACAGTTTAATACACGTATTTTTTGAAAAAAAAATTAATTGTTATAATTTAGGCTTTTATTTTTCATTTATATCAAGTAAAAATACATATATAGTTTTTTCAACTCTTGGACGGCGAAAGGGGGGTACTCAGTGGCGCGTGGTTATCGACGCTATAACTGAAATCAGCCGTTCAAATTACAAAATTGGTTATATCTTCGTTAATTATTAACTGATTTTAATTTTTCTTTTTTAATTTGATGTACTTTTTTTATGCTGAATCCGAGAATGATTTTATATTTTTTCAAAATACATTATTTTTTGTAATAATAAAAAAGAAATTGTTAACAACAAATGATTATTGTTATTTATCATATTTAACTAAAAATTCTTTATTAATTATAAATTATTTATCCGATCAAGATAATTTTTTTTGGGATTTATTTAGCTTTGCAAGGAGAATATTTCTGGAAAATTATAAACAAATTCGATAATTATTAACAAAGTTATTGTACAATTAAAAAAGTGCTATTTTTGATGGTTTAAATTCATTTGCACCTAAACTAATAAACCTTTTTCAACGTATGACCAGTCATTTGAAAGGTATTTTTAGGCTCTACAACTTTCAATAACAACTTTTTCCTCTAAAATTTAACCGGAAGCAAGGGTCATCGAAAAACTACGTTTCTCAAACTTTGATGATTGTTTACACTATTTTTTGCAACCGGAAATCGAGAGCAAACCATGGGGCTCTTATATGGGGCCCCCAAACTACAAGAAACTATTAAGACTTTTCAGGTTGCACTTTTTGCACTCACCGACTGGCCTATCTGTATATAAAAAGAAATATTTTCACTAAAAATCAAGTGAAAATATTCGCTACTTTTTGAGATAGCAAAATTTTGTAAAAATTTTGAAATCGTTATATCTCCCATATAACTTTATGAAAACTAAAATTTTTTTTTGTAAAAATTCAGGATGAAAAAACGAACAAAAAATGTTTTAAATGTTTTTATAAATTTTTTTTAATTAACAAAGTTATTTAAATAATTTTACTTAACTTTTAAGCGTCCAGATCAAATTCTATTGTTTAAAGTGGAAAATTAACTTGATTATTTAATATTTCATTTTGCAGAAGAAAATTCATATACGACCAAGAAATTTGTTAATTATTTAACATTTCATTTTGCACTCAAACAATATTACTCACAATAAACAGACGATTTATGCTGCGCGCGCATCTTTTATCTGGTCTTAGAAAAAATGTCTTCCTCTAAATCAAACGAAAGATGCGCGCGCAGCATAAGTCGTCTGTTTGTTGTGAGTAATACTGTTTGAGTGCAAAATAAAATGTTAAATAATTAAAAAATTTCTTGGTCGTAAATGAATTTTCTTCTACAAAATGAAATATTAAATAATCAAGTTAATTTTCCACTTTAAACAATAGAATTTGATCTGGCCGCTTAAAAGTTAAGTAAAATTATTTAAATAACTTTGTTAACCTTTAAAGTGCTAAGTGTTGAAAAATCACGCTCAGTGCTAACCCCGGTCTGTCAGACCGCTATTCCCTTTCGACAGTTTTTTAGTCATTTATAATTTTTAAAAGCAATTTTTCAATAGCAATTTAATAAATATTATTATTTAATAATTATTTTTTATAATTAATTACAAATTTACATTATTATCACATTTTTACAATATCACTATTCACGAAAACATCAAACCAATAAATGCAGTCTATGAGAACTGTCAGTAGAACTAGCTGCGCGTCAAGTTGCGCAGACGTTACTCATGGGAATATACTTTCACTTAAAGCTAACCCCGGTCTCACAGACCGCTATACTTCAAATATTTATTTATATTACAAAATTTAACGAATAAAAATTTTTGAAAAAGTTGGCTCCTAACAGATTTTCATAAATTATGAAGCTACAAAAAAGTACGAGTTCTTATTATACTTTGAAAAAAAGTTACAAGCAAAGAAAATTTTCATAGCGGTCTGTCAGACCGGCATAGCACTTTAAAGGTTAATTAAAAAAAATTTATAAAATCATTTAAAACATTTTTTGTTCGTTTTTTCATCCTGAATTTTTACAAAAAAAAATTTTAGTTTTCATAAAGTTATATGGGAGATAAAACGATTTCAAATTTTTTTTAAAATTTTGCGATCTCAAAAAGTAGCGAATATTTTCACTTGATTTTTGGTGAAAATTTTTCTTTTTATATACAGATTAAAATCCCAGAGTTTCATTAAAATCCATTTGCTTACTCCAAAACACTGTCGAAGTGGCGTGGAATCGCCCAGAAGATTTCAAGTACAACCTATATTAAAGAAAAGAATAGAAAAAGGTATAAATAAAATTAATTATTTATTAAAAACTCCTTTATTTTATTTTGATTTAATCTTTAAGTAATATAGTACTATATATTTTACATTCTTTAAGGAGCTCATGACAACCTAGCGATGGAACTGGCTTTATTAAATAGTACATTATTTAGAGAGTACACAAGAATGACAGTGGTTCAATATGAAGATTTTCTTCAAATAGATGGCCCAGAATTAATGAGTTGTTCTACTCGAAAGGACATCTTAAACCCGTCATTGAAATTAATGTTAACATTAAGGTAATGATAACTATATTTTTTGTACATAAATTTATACATAAATCAGGGACTTTCACGAAAAACTCATGTCGTGCCCGTGTCGTGTCTAGGCACGAGACGAAGTTCGCTTAGTGATTCGTGCCGTGCTTAGGCACGACACAAAGTACGCTTGTTAATTCGTGTCGTGTCAAGGCACGATACAAAGTTCGTTTCAAAATTCGTGTCGTGCCTAAAAAAAATAACGCTTGCAAGATTCTACACAGTGTTTCATGCGTGTCATTAAAACGTGCCTTGACACGACACAAATTATTAAATTTATTTGTGTCGTGTCTAGGCACGGCACGAATTACCAAGCGAACTTTGTGTCGTGCCTAGGCACGGCACGAATCACCATGCGAACTTCGTGTCATGCCTAGGAACGACACGGGCACGACACGGATTTTCGTGTTTTTTCGTGTTCGTGTAAGTCCCTGATATAAATATATTCAGCACTGATTGACTGAAAAATACTGCATCTTAATTTAAAACTGCCTTTGATTCATTAAAATAATATTTTCTTTTTAGTGTACTTTAATTCAATTTCATTAAATTATAATTTCAGATTTCTAGCAACTAGAGAGAGCTTGGCTTCACTCCATTTACAATTTTTTGTATTAGGTCAACGGCACAGACATGTATTTGTAAAACACTTGACCTTTTTTGGAAAACTCTTCAACCAAAATACATGTCTGTGCCCAAAACACCTGAGGAGTGGCTAGTCATTGCTGATGGCTTTGAGAAGCAGTGGCAATTTCCACATTGATGGGGGGCAATGGATGGAAAGCATGTTAAAATGCAGGAAAGTTTTTTAAAATATTAAATAATTGCTATTACAGGCCTCGGATATTATAATTTTTTGTATTATTTTCAAAAAATGAGACCTTTTTGAACTTATTTACAAAAATTACGACTTTTTTTAAATATTAAAAAAATTTTATTACAAAATGAAACTTATTTCGATTTTTATATAGTGTGAAAAATAATACTATCTACAATAAACTTCAAAATTATGATTAAAAATTTTCAAAGTGTAAATTTGACAATAGTAGTCATTAAAAAATAGCTTCTAAATATTATATTAAAATATTTCTCAAAATTTCTGCATTCTAATTTTTAAAAATTCAATTATTTTCAAAAAAAACAAATTTACTAAAATTCAAATACATACAAAAAATATTAACATTACAATTTTTTACAATTATTTTAAACATTTTAACAACATAACAATCATGTTTCACATTTTTCGTCAAAATTCTTCAAAAAATTATGTTTCTTTAAATTATATAAAATTTTTTTTCAGAAATTAAATTCTTGTAATTTTTTATCATAATTTTATTAAATTCGATTACCTTTGAACAAAGCAAATTTATAAGTCATTAAAAAATTAGAAAAATGGAAAACAACATTTTTTAGATTTATAAACTTTCATTTTATTTCATAGGCTTCAGCGCACAGCGGCTCAATCAATTTCAATTATAAAAAATTTCACAGCTTAAATTTAATGGCAGTCTGTGATGCTGATTATAAATTTATTGTTGTTGATATTGGCGGAAGAGGTAGAGAGAGTGATGTTGGAGTTTTGCAACAAAGCAATTTTGTGAAGAAATTGTTTAATGGAAAGCTGAACCTTCCTCCTCCATCTGAGATTTTTCCTGGGAGTACGCAGTTGCCGTATTATTGTGTTGCTGATGAAGCTTTCCCTCTTGGTCAGTATGTAATGCGGCCATTTCCAGGAAGAAGCACAGGACGAATGCCAAACAATCAAAAAAAATTTAATTACCGTCTTAGCAGAGCGAGGAGGGTAATAGAGAATGCTTTTGGTATTCTGTGCTCAAAGTGGAGGATATTTCATCTACCTATAATTGCGAAAGAGGAGAACATAAAGAAAATTGTTCTTTATGTTCATATGAATTTTCGAACGAATTGTCAGCTGAAAATTTCTTATAAAATATTCGGCCGTATTTACAAACGAAATTCATACGAAATTCGAACGAATTGCGAACGGATAAACATAAAATTTAATTGAGAATGTTCTGCACGGAATTTCGTATGAATTTCCTCACGAAATGTCAACTAGAAATTTCTTAAAAAAAATATTCGGCCAGATTTCCTCACGAAATTCATACGAACTTTCATGCAGAATTTTCTAAAAAAATTTTTTAAATAATCCGTTTGTAATTCGCTTGAATTTCGTATGACTTTCGTATGGAAATCTGTCCGAATATTTTTAAAGAAATTTTTAGTTCACATTTCGTCCGGAAATCCATACGAACTTTCGTGCAGAACTTTGAAAAAAAATGTTAATTAATCCGTTCGCCGGTCGTTCGAATTTCTTATGAATTTCGTTAGAAAATCTAACCGAATATTTTTGAAAAAACTTTAAGCTGACGTTTCGTGCGGTAATCCATATGAAACTCCTTGCGGAATATTCTCAAACAAATTATTCGTTTAAATATCTGTGCGAAAAAACGTTTCAAAACACCACACGAATTTTACTAGTAATTTCATCCGAATTCAATAGGAAATCTGTATGAATCTAGTCGGATTTTCGATCGAAATTCGTACCAATCATTTTTACCTGGGCGTTAAAGTTGGAATAATGTACACAAATTGTAAAAATACTCCAATTACGTCTTTTTATTCAATTTTGTCAATTTTATTTTTCTTTCTGAAGAAGACTTTTCCAGGGCTCGGATTGTGCTACTTTTTAAAGAAAATGTGACTTTTTTGCACTTTTTTGTTAAAAGATGGGACTAATCGACTTTTTCGAGATTTTTTTAGTACAATGCGACTGAATTTTTTAAAATTTTCAGAAAATTAAAGTTAAAGGAAAAAGTTTTAGTCAAAAAAATGTTCTGTTAAGTTTATTTACAGATTTCTTTCAAATTTTTCAAAAAAACATAAAAAAAAATTCTTTTTTAAATAAATATTTATTAATTATTTTTGCATAAGAATTAAAATCATTTAAAAGATTCAAATTCAAACCTTTTTGAAATTAAACTACTTACAAAAAAAATGTTATAATAATTAGATGACCGAGTGATAAAATCATTATTTTATATTATAAGATTTTATAAAAAAAATTTGAACATAATTGAATTTCTAGGATGATTTTTTTTATTTATAAAGATAATTAAAATTTTGACAAGCATTTTTTTACATTTTTTCAAATAATCGAATTTTAGGAAAGAATATTATTTATAAAAATAATTGAAATTTTGAACAGAATTTTTTAAAAAATGTTAAAAATATCTAATTAAAATTTTGCCATGCATTTTATTAAATGTTATTCCAGATTCTTTGATGTTTTTCGGAAATTTTATGTGACTTTTGTTGTGGATTTGTGCGACTAAAGCGACTTTTTTTAGTCATAAAGACGATCCGAGCCCTGCTTTTCGAAAAATTATACTGTTTCTCAATAACAGCGAATGAAAAAAATTTGTAGTTCATACAAATAATAAAGAAAAAATTTTGAATTATTGAAGTGACGTAAAGAAAATCTTAAAACCCTTGAAAAAAATTATTTTGAACATTGAAAACGTTGAAAAGTCCTTGAACTTTTTTAAATAATCGCTGGACACCCTGTAGGAATAGTGTATGGGTAATTTTCACGTAACTATAATACTTGGCGGCGTCACAGAAAATACATTCAAAATAAAAAATTTTTGCTTGGGTATGGATACATTTCACAGGTATATATAAAACCTATTCGCAACCACAAATATGTGCAAATAGATATTATATTTTTTGATAAATTGCAGATATGAATTATGTATATAAGTGAACAATTTCTACATATAATGCATCTTCTAATACTTCTTATAAAATTATAAAATGTAAAGTTTTGTCCACAAATTTTTTCAATTTTGTAATAAGATATTTTTCCCTATAATTTAACTTTATATGGCACATTTTAATGTTAACTGAGAATTAAAATCTAAAATAAGATCCATTAGCAACAAATATCAGTAAAAAAAGGTTTAAAATTTTCAAGTTCTACACTTAAAAACAATTTTTTTTGTAAAAATGTGAAGTTCACAAAAAAAGTGGTCAGCACCGTGGTATTACTATTCTTTTAATGTAAACACTCTCTATGGTAATTATTACGATTTTTTTAAGATTATATTAGAAACAAATTACTGCCAAAAGAAAAGATTTATATTGCAAAATTGTGGGAATTAGGTTAGTTTAAATGTCAAATGTCAGCTCCGTGGTGTCACATAAAATGTCAGTTCCGTGGCGCCTGTGGCGTACAGTGTAAAGGTGCAAATTCATGGATCAACAGTTGCTACAACAACACATATAACAGAAGAGGACAGACATAGTTGTGTCCTTTTATATTTCAGTGCTTTGGCAACCGTTGACATATTAAAAAACACCTTAATATTTGAAAAAACACGCCTTTATAATAACCAAGCAGAAGCACAGTTTAATTACTGTTGATTGTAAGTGATTTATTTAAATTCAGAATTAAAAGAAAATCAACTTTTGCATATATCTGTTATACTTCCTTCTGAAGGTTTCCTATGAGTTAGTCAATGAAATAAATTTTTTTGTCCGAGTTGTAGTTATTAAAAGTTGTTCCAAAAATAGACCCCGGGATGGAGCTACTTGTGTATTGAAATTTGTGTTTTTATAATGTTACATAAACATTCTTTTGCTACTTTCTTATTTAATAAATCTTTTGTGTAGATATTTCAGAGTAAATTAAAAAAGAATGAGATATTAAACAAAAAATTTTGTAAATATTATACAACAAAATGTAAAATAAAATACAAAGATTTTGCTAAAATCATGATTTATTAAAAATTAACAACCTTTCTTCAAATCTTATATTACTCTGAAAATAAATAACACTTTTTCTTTTTAAATATATATTTTACAATAATACATTATGATAATTATAAAACTATCATTTAAACACATGTAAATAACTTTAAATCATCATTTTAATTGAAGCTTTTTTAAACGTTTTGAATATGATATTTTTTAAAAATTTGAAATTAATATTTTAAGGTTAAATGAATAACAATTTAATATCTAATACACTTTTTCAGTTATTTTAAGAGAAACGAGAGAAATAGTTTTAAGACTAATTTGAAAAACTTATAAATATTAAAGTTAATTTTTTGTCGTTATGTTGCTCACCGGTTGAAGTTTTAATCGTTTTAAGGATTTTAATTAACTTATTTTTGGTTTTTTGACAAAGAAGTTCTTTTTAATAATTTTATTTATTAAATACCTGGCGTACATAAAGTAGCCCCAGTTGACGGCAGTATTATTCAATGCATAGGGTGGTCAGCTCCGTGGCAGCCAATTTTCGAAAATTTGTTATAATTTTTTTATAATTATAGCTGTAGTAAAACCATTCAAATGACAACTATATTATGCCCTAATGATGAGGAAAAGTGATATTTAACATTAAAAAAACAAAATTTTTTTTCTTTTAAAAATGATCTTGAAATTGCACAGTTACGTGAAAATCGCCCGTATTTGTTTTTAATATCGAAAGAAATGAACTACAAAGGTTAAAAAATTAGTTAAAAAATGATATAGTTCACATATTTATTAACAGGCTTGCATTAAAACCAATGAAATTAAAAATTTCTAAAAGTTAGAAAAAATACTTAGTACATTATCAATTCGCTTAATACTTAATTTATAGTATCATAGAAATATGAAGAGTTTCTTACTTTTAATACTTTATATTACGCGATTTTGAAATTTTACAAAATCTGCTGTATCACATAAATATGAAGAGTTTCTCATTTTTAATACCTTATTTATGGCGATTTTTATATTTTACAAAACATTTTATTCACTTTCAATACTTGAACGTTTTTCAGAAATGTAATTTATTATATAATTTTGGATTTTTAATCTGTCACTTATCAATAGAAAACTGGAAATTTCGTTTGCCAGCTACAAACTCCATTTTTCCATTGGTTTCAATACGTTTTGATTTGACTTTGCGCGTTTCTCTGATATTAATTGAATAACTGCTGCCTCCAGCGAGTCCTCAGTCCGTTTTCGCTTTTTCCCTAAAACAAATAATAATAAATAACACAATTATAAAGGTCCATGTAAAATTAAATGAAAACTAATGGAAATTAATCATTTAAATTTGTTTTTGTGTTGACTAGAAACTGATTTAAAAACAAACTAGCGTCGTTGTCCTCGCTCGCTAACGCTCGTTCGGAAGACATTTTACTTGTTTATTTCCACTTATATAAATTTATTAAATAGCATCTCCATTGATAATATATATATGAAAAAATTTTTATTTAAATATATACATATGTGGGTGATTTTTACGTAACTGTGCAATTTCAAGATCATTTTTAAAAGAAAAAATTTTTTGTTTTTTTAATGTTAAATATCACTTTTCCTCATCATTAGGGCATAATATAGTTGTCATTTAAATTGTTTTACTACAGCTATAATTATAAAAAAATTATAACAAATTTTCGAAAATTGGCTGTCACGGAGCTGACCACCCTATGCATTGAATAATACTGCCGTCAACTGAGGCTACTTTATGTACGCCAGGTATTTAATAAATAAAATTATTAAAAAGAACTTCTTTGTCAAAAAACCAAAAATAAGTTAATTAAAATCCTTAAAACGATTAAAACTTCAACCGGTGAGCAACATAACGACAAAAAATTAACTTTAATATTTATAAGTTTTTCAAATTAGTCTTAAAACTATTTCTCTCGTTTCTTAAAATAACTGAAAAAGTGTATTAGATATTAAATTGTTATTCATTTAACCTTAAAATATTAATTTCAAGTTTTTAAAAAATATCATATTCAAAACGTTTAAAAAAAGCTTCAATTATAATGATGATTTAAAGTTATTTACATGTGTTTAAATGATAGTTTTATAATTATCATAATGTATTATTGTAAAATGTATATTTAAAAAGAAAAGTGTTATTTATTTTCAGAGTAATATAAGATTTGAATAATTATCATAATTTATTATTGTAAAATGTATATTTAAAAAGAAAAGTGTTATTTATTTTCAGAGTAATATAAGATTTGAAGAAAGGTTGTTAATTTTTAATAAATCATGATTTTAGCAAAATCTTAGTAATTTATTTTACATTTTGTTGTATAATATTTACAAAATTTTTTGTTTAATATCTCATTCTTTTTTAATTTACTCTGAAATATCTACACAAAAGTTTTAATGAATAAGAAAGTAGCAAAAAAATGTTTATGTAACATTATAAAAACACAAATTTCAATACACAAAGTAGCTCCATCCCGGGGTCTATTTTTGGAACAACTTTTAATAACTACAACTCCGACAAAAAAATTTGTTTTATTGACTAACTCATAGGAAACCTTCAAAAGGAAGTATAACAGATATATGCAAAAGTTGATTTTCTTTTAATTCTGAATTTAAATAAATCACTGAGTTAAAAAATGCATTTCAATGCACAAAATAGCCCCAGCAAAAATATTTACTATTTACTATCAGCTTGACATAACATTATGAAATTAGCGCATAAAACTAATTGTAGAAAAGTATTCTCAAATAAGAGCGTTACAATCAACAGTAATTAAACTGTGCTTCTGCTTGGTTATTATAAAGGCGTGTTTTTTCAAATATTAAGGTGTTTTTTAATAAGTCAACGGTTGCCAAAGCACTGAAATATAAAAGGACACAACTATTTCTGTCCTCTTCTGTAATATGTGTTGTTGTAGCAACTGTTGATCCATGAATTTGTGCCTTTACACTGTACGCCACAGGCGCCACGCACGGAGAAAAAAATCGGGGCTTTTTAGTATGGAGCAGTCTGTAGCTTTATCGCATGGGCGCTTCCTTACGGCGAAAGAACGAATTTGTACGATTGCAGCAAGAGCTCGCCCTGTTTTAGTAAGGAAGCCTTGCTACAATCGTACGAGTTCGTTCTTTCGTCGTAAGGAAGCGCCTATGCGATAATGCTATAGACCATTCTATACTAAAAAGCCCCGATTTTTTTCTCCGTGCGGAACTGACATTTTATGTGACACCTCGGAACTGACATTTGACATTTAAACTAACCTAATTCCCACAATTTTGCAATATAAATCTTTTCTTTTGGCAGATAATTTGTTTCTAATATAATCTTAAAAAAAATCGTAATAATTACCATAGAGAGTGTTTACATTAAAAGAATAGTAATACCACGGTACTGACCACTTTTTTTGTGAACTTTTCATTTTTACAAAAAAAATTGTTTTTAAGTGTAGAACTTGAAAATTTTAAACCTTTTTTTACTGATATTTGTTGCTAATGGATCTTATTTTAGATTTTAATTCTCAGTTAACATTAAAATGTGCCATAAAAAGTTAAATTATAGGGAAAAATATCTTATTACAAAATTGGAAAAAGTAGTGGACAAAACTATTTTACATTTCATAATTTTATAAAAAGTATTAGAATATGCATTATATGTAGAAATTGTTCACCTATATACATAATTCGTATTACAAAAATTCTCGTTTTCAGTTTCAGCGTTTTCAATAAAATTTCTGAATTTTAACTTAAAGTTTTAGAAAACGGACACGCCACGGAGCTGAAATTTTGGAGGGAATTCTGCAATTTATCAAAAAATATAATATCTATTTGCACATATTTGTGGTTGCGAATAGGTTTTATATATACCTGTAAAATGTATCCATACCCAAGCAAAAATTTTTTATTTTGAATATATTTTCTGTGACACCGCCAAGTATGACAGTTACGTGAAAATTACCCATGTATGTGTTGTGAATTTATGTGTGAATATAAATGTGTATGTAAATAGTATTTTTAATTTTATTTTCTTTTTAAAAATTACTTGTTTGCTTTGAAATATTTGTTATTCAACATTTCTATTTGTTCATAAATTAAGATTTAATTATTTTAAATATTGATATTTTATTTTTACCTACTTGTAGTTAATTTTAAAGTATTAATTTTCTAATTATGAAATAAAAATATTTCTACGTACATATATATATATATATATAGGCTCTATTTTGTAAGTCTGAAAATATTGAGTTTAGGAAAAAGTTGGCAATGAATGAAAGTTTTGGTTTTATTTTGACTTTTAAGAAATGTAAAAGAAAAATTTTTTTAATAAACAAATTAAGTTTTTTAACTGTAGGTTATATTATATTAATATAAACTAATTTAGAAGATGTGCAGTACTGGAATCCAAAAATAAACGTTGATTTTAAAAGGAAAACTTAATTTTTTTATAAAAAAATTTTTGTTTACATTTCTTAAAAGTCGAAATAAATCCAAAACTTTCATCCTTTGACAGCTTTTTTCTAAACTGAATATTTTCGAACTTATAAGCTACTAAATATAGGTCTATAATTAAGACTTCCAATTTAAGAACCGGTCGGACACTTAAACGACACGCGCTAGTACCAGTCGGGTAGCAGTGAGGAGCCTGGAGGAGCTCACTGTTCACTGACTGGCAGTTGCGCGTGTCGTCCGAGTGTCCAACCGGTTCTTGAATTTATGTAATTAAAAATAATAAATGTTATTAATTAAATGTTAAAACTAAATGTTAAATTAAAATGTTATTAATAAAATTAATAAATGTTATTAAAAGCCGAGTAATATTTAAAATGTCTCGAGCAATTAATATTTTGAGCGAAGCAACTTTTATTATATATCAGAGCAATTATTACTACTTTGTATAGATTTTTAGTTTTTACTCGAAAAGGCAAACGCTATGAAACAAAATATCAGTTACACGCATATATTCCTTTCCCATATATAAACGTAACATTACAGTAATATTATAGTCATATTAAATTTTACTATTGTATTTACATTTAAAAAAATTTAATATTTTTTTTACTGTCTGATAGGTAATATTATCCATTAATATTACTGTAACATGACAGTAACATTACTTAAATATTACACGCTTATGGAAAAATTGCAAAACAGTTCCCAAACAGCACGTAAGGTTATAGTGACATCACGTAAGGTTATAGTGCAGATTACGAATCTCCAGTGTAATATTACAGTGATCTTACTGGAATATCAAAATGTCCGCCTGGAGGTAATATTATATTGTACAATTACGGTAAATTAATGGGAATATTAAGGTAATATTACCTCACAATGTTAAGGTAATATTACACTGTGATCTTATTGTAATGTTAGTATAATATACAGATAAAATTCGAATAATTTTCTATTTTAGAATTTAGAAATAAAACATTTCACCAAGTCTGGACTCGAATCATGAACCTTGTGTTCAATAAGTTCAAGTAAGATTGGCTCACTGGTAAGACTCTTGCTTGCTGTACACAAGGTTCAGGGTTCGAATCCAGCTTGGTGAAATGTTATTTTCTAAATTATAAAATTATTGTAATTTTATCTTAGCATTACTCTGTAATATTACCATAATAGAAAAACTTAAAACTACCTTACATGCTCGAGTAATAGTACTGGAAAATCGTAGCTGATTGTCTTCGCGAAATATCGTTAAAATACATTTTTAACGATTTACGCTCATACTATCATTAGTTCTGAAGTACAAAATACATACCTGATGCTTAAATGGTGTGTTTGTTTGTGTGTATATGTGTATGTGTGTATGTGTGAACATGTGAAAACGCATAATACCACTTTCAGCTTTCCCCAGGATCACGAACTTGGACGTAGTGGTATATCGATCCCATTTTTTTATGTTTTTTTTGTATTTTATATTTTTATCTTTTTTTGTATTTTTAGGAGTTTTAGTATTAAATTGTGAAATTAATGAAATAAGTAGAAACATAAGTTATCATTTTCTTAAATATGAAATGATGATAACTCAACTGCTGCTTTTTTAAGTCTGGATCCATACGAAGAATCTTCCAAGTTGTTTATTTTATACCGATTCCAGAAGTTTAAAACTCTCTATGAATAGACTCCCCAGCTTGTTCAGACCATAGCCCTAAACCGTTATTATTCAAAAACTGAACACAATCTTTTATGTGTTTTAGCGCAACATGTATTTTTAACGTTTCGGACACGTTTTCAAGGCTTGCAAACGCTTTCCGAAATTCAGAAAGATGATTATCCAACTCAGGATTAACTGTGTTTGTTGTAAAGCAGCTATCAACAATTTTATTCAAGGCTTTCAGCGTAGCAACAAAGGGCACCAATCTAAAATTTCCTACAGTACCAGAAATTTTTGGACCTAACAGTTTGCCTGCCTCTCTTAACAATGTCCTGCACGCGTTTCCTTCAAAAATTTCGCCCTGGTAATTCTTGGGAATGACATTTAATTTTTTTGGCCAGATCAATGCCGTTTCACGACCCAAAAGAGGAACTAAACCTTTCCAGAAGATGTGGTTTACAATTCCTTGTAGAATATGTAATTCTGGAACAACGCACTTTTCCAATACATAAGTTCCGTCATCTTCATCTAAAAGAGGAAGATGAATCGTACTTCGACTTTGCTGAGAATGTTTCTTTTTATTTTTACCCATAGTACAAAACTTTTCATAATCTTTTTTTAAATCTCCATAAGTTTTTAAATTTTTATACTCATTATTCAGATCCGAATTTGATTCCTGATTTATAACAGCATCGTCAAGTGGTTCCTTTTCCTTCAAATTTAAACGATTTCTTAAATCTGGTGCTGTTATGAAACAGTATGGACATGGACACATGGAAGTCGCTGTTTGCTGACCATTGATTATCAATAAAAGTTTAAAATCCGCAACAAGTTTAAAAAAATAGTACTTAAGTTCGTTAAATCAAATAAAAGTTTCATATTGTCATACGTTTCTTTTATACCAGGAACAATACACAAGAGTATTAACCTATGAACACTTGTTAATTTGCTTTTTTTTCCTACAGTACCACCCTCAGAATATAATTGTCGCTTTTTTATCGGTGCATTACAATCCTGACCCGATTCATCTTCAGTATTATATTCCGAATCATTTTCTGAAAGTAGTGCCATAGAAACTTTAAAAAACCCTTGTCCTCCATCAGCCATTACTTTGATAGCATAATTTCCGATTATATTTCGCTCCTTAACTATTGCTTCTACTAAACTTCCAGCGTCTGCCCATACAACATGTCTCTTTTGTTTAGTCGTCTTTTTTTCACAATCGAATTCAAAAACGCCATCGTTGTATTCATTTTCCAATTTTTTTGAATTTTCAGAAGCATGTTGAGCATAAAAGGATGGTACAGATTTTCGCCCAGCATTACACCTTATGAAATTTGTTAATTTTTTCATGTCCCTACCCGATGCTCCCGTATTAACTTGATAGTTATCCAGGCTTTTCGCAGTGAAGACAACTTCCTTTTTTTGAGGTATCGGATTTAAAATTACTGTTGCTTTTGAACCTCCAGTGCTTAATGTTAATTCAACGTTACTCGTAGAAGAACTGTTACTAATATCAACAGTTTGCATTTTTTTCTTTATTAAAGAAGTTATAACCTGGTCTTGTTGTGTCGAAGAAAGCGTATGTACAATTTTAACAGCATTTTCGGAGATGGATTTACAAGTATGGTTTTTACCTTTACCAATCTCTTGCAGACATTGTTTACATATTTTCATCGAATTGGCAGGTTTATCGTAACGTAATGGGGTCTTTAACGTAAGTCGATCATTTTTTTCTGAAGGACCATAAAGTTCATTGCTAGCATCGATGTGATTAGCCAAAGATCGTACGTTGCCTTTACCTTTTTTGGTTTGTACATGACCTCTAAATCGTCCTGTTAGACAGATATAACAATTGCACGTGTTATTACTTTGACTCGTTTCTTTTGGCAACTGTATATCCTCGTAATTTGGCATAGTTTGGAGTGGTCTCTTGAAAATACCTTTGTCATGATCAAGAAGAGTTAAATAACAAGTCCTGCAAATGCATAAAGGAAACTTTTCATCTGAAGTATTTAAATTTTTATTAACAAGATTTTTAATAAGAACTTCAACATTTTCAGTAATGAGAAATAAATCAGGTTTCCTCTTTCCAAAGAAAGTTTTATTCCCACAAGGTGCACAAACCTTCTTCCTATTTTCTTCATGGGAACACGTAGCATTAGGCATGGCGATGTTTAATATAAAATTCGTTCAACAGCGTTTTGTTTTTTTATAAATGAGATGCTGGTCTTACACTAACACCAAATGTGGATTTACTTCGTTTGTGGGAAACCAAAATCGCTCGCGGTAGTAATATTTACAATCACCACGGTTTCCGAAAGCACATTTCGCTAGTAGGATTATGTTTAGTGTTGACGAATGTGATTTTAAACTTAACCGTGCACACAGACACACTTTAACACAGACAGACACTCTCTCACACACACACACCATTTGAGTATGAGGTATGTATTTTGTACTAAAGAACTAATGATAGTTTGAGCGTAAATCGTTAAAAATGTATTTTCACGATATTTCGCGAAGACAATCAGTTACGATTTCGGGATTTGCATTTTTTCACCTTGAAACATGTATATTTTCACTTCAAGACCACCGTGAAGATTACTGTAATTTTATACTAAAATATTACAATAATATTACTGTAATAATAGTAATAAGGAACAGTATATTTAATTTAAAATTATTTATTTTAATTATTAAATTATTAGATTATTATTCTTACATTTCTTATTCTCATTTTGTACAAAATAAAAAAGAATTATTTCAATAAATGTTATAAATAATTTAATGTAAAACTAAAATTGCACATTTTGAAATATAGAACTTTGGGTGTATTAGCATAAATGATTATTATCTATCTATATTAATGAAATCAGACTTTTGTCTGTACATTGCACGAAATTAATTTTTTCTAACATAACATAATTTATTTATTTGAGCAACGGAGATTCCAAAAATGGTAATAGAAAATTTCTTGTCTTATGTATGTATGTATGTATGTATGTATGTATGTATGTATGTATGTATATATGTATTTGTGTATGTATGTATGTCTGCAAAATTTTATTCGCTTATAACTTGAAAACATCTTGACCGAATAAAGTAAAATTTGGCAATCTTTTAGGTATTGGTCTAACTTAAAATATTAGCTATATTTGATGAAAAATTATTGAGCTGAACAAAAGTTATGAACTTTTTCAAAAAATTCAAAAAAAATTTTTTTTCAATTTTTTCAGATTGGGATAAATTTTTTAATTTATTAATAATATAAATGATTTTAAAGATATATAATATACATATAATAATAAACAAATTTTTTTATTAAAAAATATTACTAATATGAAAAAATTATGAATTTTTCAAAAAAAAAAATATATTTTTTTAATTTTGACAGATTGCAGTAAATTAATTAGTTACTTACTTATTACTTTTGTAACATATATATGAACAATAAATTTACAGTATTTTTAACATATTAATTAGAACGGGAGATATTAAATTTTTTCAAAAAATTTAAAAAATAGAAAATTTCCAGACTTTTATATTCTTGAATGTATAACTTTTAAACTTTCTGTAATTAAATATTACATGTTATTTAGTCATATTTCAGCATAATTTTGAAAAAATACTGTCCTATAACTATATCTATAAGATGGAAGTAAGTATAAAAATGTTTTAATATCAAAAAATTAAAAAATTACAATTGACAGATCAATTACTATCAAGCTTAATTCAGTAGTATTTTTGGGGTCTCTGATAAACTTTTGACGTGAAAATAATGGAATGTAGAATTATTTGTTTATCTAATTAATCAAAAAAATTTTAATTGCAAAACTTCGAAAATATTAAAAATGGTAAATGATATTAAAAAATATTAATTCACAGCATTAACATTATTTTTCAATTATTATAAATGGAGACCTGTGTTATACGATACTTGCATTATGATACTGGGAAGAAACTTTGGTACTAAAATGTTTTGTTATTTTAATTTCAGATTTAACCTTTAGGGATGTTTTAAGCATTGTAAAGGCAAAAGTTAAACAGGGTGTCTATTATTATTTTTGTTCAACAAACTATCCGGTTTTCCCAGCTTTGTCAAAATTTTTCTAGGTGGAAATGGCTACAAAAATTAACTTATTTTATGAAAATACTCTTCGACGGTTTTTGTTCTTACAAATACCCTCAACAGGGGTTCCACCAACTGGAAAAACGGTAAATATGCAGGAAGTTAATTTAATCGGGAAAACTGTGAATTCAGCTTGCAATATAGGTCTTATTTTAAATTTCAGCAATTATGATACAATTAGTTCGAATTCGACTTTACTATAAATCCAAACATTAGTGGAAATTTTGGATTAACTTATAATACTATAATTAAATTTCTACAAATAATTGACAAATATTGTTTTCTGCATTTTAATTAATTAAAAAAAATTATTTGATGATAAAAGTTAATCACTAATTTAAAATAATAATATTTTTTTAATGAAATAGTTAAAGGTAGCTAATTATAATTATTTTTCGATTAAATCAAATTCTCCAACATTTTGCATCCTTCGAGACTAGTAGACACACTACTGCATGCATTTGAAGAATCTAAAACCCGTCGAAGACGGGTACGACAGCTAGTAACAATATATAACCTTAATATATTACGATCGCTGCGCATGACAGTAGTGATGTGATCACACACTCAGGTGTGCGTGGCAGCGATACGGATTACTACTTTTTCGAGCAAAAAGTTAAAAAGGTAAACTTTAAAATTTCTACAAGTAATGTTTACAACATACTGAATATAAAAAGTAATACAAAATTTAATGAAAACTACAATAACGATATAAAAATTAAAATTCTTAATGCACTTTTTGAAAGTAAATACTGCAATAATTACTTTTAGTATTTTTCACTACAAAAAATAGCAATAGTTGGGTAGTTCAACAATCGAATGAAGAAAATAAAAAAAATTTTGGCCCAATATACTCTTTCCTTAAAAAGTTTCAGAAAAAATCAATTTCTAGTATGGAATATTTAGCACTATTTTCAGCAAATTCGAATTACTTTGATCAGAATTCGTGAAATTTTCCCTAAAAATAAAAAGTATATTTTTTAAAACGAAATGCTGAAAAAACATTTTTATTTAACTTTAGGAATGTGTTTACTAAAAACCGGAAGAAAAATATTTTTTTATAAGAGTTACGGCAAATTGAATTTTTTGCAAGTTTTTAAACAAAATTTTATTTCTCTTAAATGAATGAACCGATTTAATAGGATTAAGCGGGCATATAATAAAGGGGATAAAATAATTATACTTTCGTTTAGAATTAAGGACTTCTTGAAGAGTTTATTTCTTAATAATTATTTAATTTTATAAAAAAATAATTTTTTTAATGTTCTGCGTCTTTTAAATTTTTTTTTGAAAATTCCAACAGAAAATTAAACCTATAAGAAATCAAAATTCGTTGAAAAAATTCATTCGAGGAACAATTTTTGAAAAGTTAGGGCAGAGCGGGGCTAGTTGAGCATAGGGGTAAGTTGAGCAACCGAAATATTTTAGGCTCTATAAATTGGCTGTTAATTTTTTCAATGCCAGAAAGAAGCACGCGCAGGAGGGAACATAACTGCGCAAGTGCCTGCTTCTTTCTGGCATTGAAAAAATTTAGTGGACAATTTATAGAGCCTGAGATATTCCGGTTACTTCAACTTACCCCTATGCTGAACTAGCCACGTTCTACCCTACAATCAAAATTATATTGTATGTATATGTGTGAGTATACATGTGTATGTATTGTGTGGATATGTGTTTAGTGTATATGTGTGAGTATACATGTGTATGTGTTTAGTGCATATGTGTGAGTATACATGCGTATGTATTGTGTGTACATGTGTGAGTATACATGTGTATGTATTGAGTGCATATGTGTGAGTATACATGTGTATATGTTTAGTGTATATGTGTGAGTATACATGTGTATGTGTTTAGTGCATATGTGTGAGTATACATGTGTATGTGTTTAGTGCATATGTGTGAGTATACATGTGTATGTGTTTAGTGCACATGTGTAAGTATACATGTGTATGTATTGTGTGTACATGTGTGAGTATACATGCGTATGTATTGTATGTATATGTGTAAGTATACATGTGTATGTGTTTAGTGCATATGTGTAAGTATGCATGTATATGTATTGTATTTATATGTGTAAGTATACATGTGTATGTGTTTAGTGTATATGTGTGAGTATACATGTGTATGTGTTTATTGTATATGGGTGTTAACATGTGTTGGAAGAAAGTAATTAACAATTTAAAACATGAAAAAAGTGCTCGTGTACGAAGAATATTATTGTAATAAAAATATTTTTATATGTAAAACATCTGGTTAGATTTGGCCTACAAAGTACTTAGAAGATAGTTTTAATATTTGCTTACGTGAAAATTTCAGAACAAAATTTTTAAAAAACGTATGCCACGGACCTGACATTTTAACCCTATTTTCTTAATTTTAACTATGATAATGTTAGTGTTAACAAACTGAATATTAAGTATCTTTAAGAAGAGACTTCTATTAAGTGATTTATGAAGTGAGTGGCAAAAAATAATAATTTTATTAGTCATTTATCTATGAGAACATGCAAATATGACAGTTATTTGAAAATCACCCATATGTGTAAGTATACATGTGTATGTGTTTAGTGTATATGTTTATGTATATGTTTTATATGTTGCCGATCGACGAACCGATGTATATCTATATATGTTGCCGAACGACAAAACGACCAAACGACTAGGAAACATTTTAATATTATAGAAGATAATAAATATAAAAATATGGTAAAGTAAATTCATTTCAATGTGGATTCAAAATAAATTTCTGTAAAACTCAATAACTTACTTATTATTATAAAATCAAAACAAACAACAGAATTATCAGTATAAGTTTGAATATAAACCCGGAAAAATCAACAGGATTGTTAAAGCGTTATCAACGAATCCTGTTGACGAAGAAAACGGGTCGAATTCAGATTTCAGTTGGTCAGAATCATTCTCCTCGGATCTCGAAAACCCCAAACCTCGGAGAAGGGTAATCACTCGTAAAACGGAATCTAGTGATGTCGAGCCAAACGAAAAGGTAAAAACATGTCGCGCCCTACCTATAACACGTTCCTCAACCAGCGAAGCGAAAGAAAGCGCGCAAGCGAACCCCAAAGATGATGAAAAAAAATCCGACCGAACCCAGAAGTCCAGCGCGTCAACAACCCGACAACGGTTTTGTAGTTTACAAGAAAAACTGTAGCCGAAACAAATAAAATCACAACTTGCATCTTCCTCCAACCTTGGGACTACGCAGAAGTTGTTCAACCCAAAACATTCAGGAAAGGAACCTTCTCGTCGACCCTCCGTTACCACGGCTCCAAAAGGGATAACAGAACCAAGAAAAACAATACTAAAGCGTCCAAAGGATCCGGAACCAAGTACCAGCTCGGGACAACCAAGCAGTTTAGAGGGTCCTTCCACTAAGCTCCATTTGAATCCCACTAAGACGGCTGCCAAGGAACCTCTTAGTCGAAGGCGACCTGTTGGAAGTACCAAATCCGCAATGGCTGATAGTGACGAAACCTATCGACCCCCGCAGGATATCCCCGTTAATGAAGCGGACGATAGCTGCGTCGCCAACAGATTACGACCCGAAGAACCACTGCTCCAAAGGAGGATACAACTAAGGAACCGCCCTATTCATCATCAAGTGATGAGAGCACTAAAGTGGAATCAGAGGAAGGAACAGATGAAGATTCGGATCCCCCGGTGTTCCGAGAAGACTACAGTGCCTTCCCTCATCTTCCTGTCCATACTATTTCACCTAAATCACCTAAGCTCAAAACCAACGCTACTCAGAGCCAAGGCCCTGATTCGTACACTGACGTTTTCGTTGACGGATCCTGCTGCGAAAATGGAGGATCCAGTCCAAAAGCATAAATTGGCGTATGGTTTGGACCAGACAATCCCCTGAACATCTCCAGTCGTTACAATGGACGACAAACAAATAATGCCTCAGAAATCGAAGCAGCCACAATGGCAGCTCGACAGGCCAGGAAGGCCGGCATTAAGAAACTCAGAATCAAAACCGATTCCCGATACTTAGTGCAAAGTGTTGAGGAATGGTTACCAAAATGGCGACAGAATGATTGGAAGACAACCGAAAACAAACCGGTCAAGAATAGGAAGCCCTATGAACGACTAATTAAGGCTATTGCACCTCTTGACATTGTTTGGGAACATATTCCTGGACATGAAGGCATCGTTGGCAATGAGAACGCGGATCGTCTAGCTAAAGAAGGCGCTCTGAAGAACCCCGAACCGGATTCGTCGCCATCTTCAGAATCGGAACCAGAAGAATTACCTCTTGAAGAAATGATCATCACAGGTCAACGCAGAATTGATAACAGTGAGGACGAATCTAGCGAATCAGATGTTCAGATCGCGGAACAACGATCACCACTCAACGCTAAGCAGCTGATCCAGGAAGTGTCGGAGTCCGTCAATAAATTCGACCAATCGATTGCGAACGCCGGATTAAATCTCTCCAATCCAACAAACAACACTCTACTTTGGGACTATGAAGGCCTAGACCATAGTCTACGAAAACAATATGTTTCTGACGGTGAAGAAGATCAAGAACATTTGGACTATTTAGAGACTCTTGATCCTGCCGTTGGAACCGAAGACGAACTCTCAAAAAGAGTAAAGAAATTTTTTGACGTCTTCAACCGGAGTAGAGCGAAAAAATTAACTGAGTCGGAGGAGTTTTCAAGTGAGCAACCTGAATTGCCCACCACGATGGAAGGATCACAAAAGGAAACTCCCCTAACTAGTAAATCCACCAAACCAAGGAGCACGGTAAGATTCAAGGATATCCCAGAAGTCTTTGAACATTCTATGGATGATCGAACGCTCCAGATGGAAACGGAACTATCTACTCTAGGTCCATCAACTATCCCACGTGCACAATCTACCCCGTTCACGGGATTTAAGGATGAAGGTGTCAGCTCTAACCAGGAGATCGTCGCAAGGAACCAGGGCATGAAACCTAGACGAATACAGGATACAGAATATGATGTAGCAAAGAAGTGCACGCCTCTTAGCTCTTCGTTCCTAAAATTCAAGGATTCTTATGTAGATCTTCCATCATCTCCTGAGACATCTAGTGAAAGTGATCGTGACGGTGATAGTGAGCCCCAAGAATCGAAACCGACTAACAGTAAACTTCTTGGTAATGTAACAAATCAGTGAACAGAACCTTTGACGTACAGACGAGATAACTACGCTCACTTCCTCTCCGAAGATTGTGAACCGGTTGACCCGATCTCGAAGTTATTAGTCGCTACAGAAAACATTGACTTACAAGACATTAGGGACAGTAGACCCGTCAAAGGACAGATTTTTATTTCCTCTAATGGTAAATACAAGGTCTTTTCGATCATTGTGAAAAGACGTCATTTCGATGAAGTTTGTTGGAAGGATGTTATAATCGGACTAAAAAATTTAAGAAAAGCCCTAGCATCCAACAATCAAAATTCTTGTCGAATGGCAAATTCCGGGGACCTACTAGGTACTCTTCCCC
>CM065479.1:32821023-32948813 GCA_032873175.1 Leptopilina drosophilae
TACTTCAACTTACCCCTATGCTGAACTAGCCACGTTCTACCCTACAATCAAAAATTATATTGTATGTATATGTGTGAGTATACATGTGTATGTATTGTGTGGATATGTGTTTAGTGTATATGTGTGAGTATACATGTGTATGTGTTTAGTGCATATGTGTGAGTATACATGCGTATGTATTGTGTGTACATGTGTGAGTATACATGTGTATGTATTGAGTGCATATGTGTGTGAGTATACATGTGTATATGTTTAGTGTATATGTGTGAGTATACATGTGTATGTGTTTAGTGCATATGTGTGAGTATACATGTGTATGTGTTTAGTGCATATGTGTGAGTATACATGTGTATGTGTTTAGTGCACATGTGTAAGTATACATGTGTATGTATTGTGTGTACATGTGTGAGTATACATGCGTATGTATTGTATGTATATGTGTAAGTATACATGTGTATGTGTTTAGTGCATATGTGTAAGTATGCATGTATATGTATTGTATTTATATGTGTAAGTATACATGTGTATGTGTTTAGTGTATATGTGTGAGTATACATGTGTATGTGTTTATTGTATATGGGTGTTAACATGTGTTGGAAGAAAGTAATTAACAATTTAAAACATGAAAAAAGTGCTCGTGTACGAAGAATATTATTGTAATAAAAATATTTTTATATGTAAAACATCTGGTTAGATTTGGCCTACAAAGTACTTAGAAGATAGTTTTAATATTTGCTTACGTGAAAATTTCAGAACAAAATTTTTAAAAAAACGTATGCCACGGACCTGACATTTTAACCCTATTTTCTTAATTTTAACTATGATAATGTTAGTGTTAACAAACTGAATATTAAGTATCTTTAAGAAGAGACTTCTATTAAGTGATTTATGAAGTGAGTGGCAAAAAATAATAATTTTATTAGTCATTTATCTATGAGAACATGCAAATATGACAGTTATTTGAAAATCACCCATATGTGTAAGTATACATGTGTATGTGTTTAGTGTATATGTTTATGTATATGTTTTATATGTTGCCGATCGACGAACCGATGTATATCTATATATGTTGCCGAACGACAAAACGACCAAACGACTAGGAAACATTTTAATATTATAGAAGATAATAAATATAAAAATATGGTAAAGTAAATTCATTTCAATGTGGATTCAAAATAAATTTCTGTAAAACTCAATAACTTACTTATTATTATAAAATCAAAACAAACAACAGAATTATCAGTATAAGTTTGAATATAAACCCGGAAAAATCAACAGGATTGTTAAAGCGTTATCAACGAATCCTGTTGACGAAGAAAACGGGTCGAATTCAGATTTCAGTTGGTCAGAATCATTCTCCTCGGATCTCGAAAACCCCAAACCTCGGAGAAGGGTAATCACTCGTAAAACGGAATCTAGTGATGTCGAGCCAAACGAAAAGGTAAAAACATGTCGCGCCCTACCTATAACACGTTCCTCAACCAGCGAAGCGAAAGAAAGCGCGCAAGCGAACCCCAAAGATGATGAAAAAAAATCCGACCGAACCCAGAAGTCCAGCGCGTCAACAACCCGACAACGGTTTTGTAGTTTACAAGAAAAACTGTAGCCGAAACAAATAAAATCACAACTTGCATCTTCCTCCAACCTTGGGACTACGCAGAAGTTGTTCAACCCAAAACATTCAGGAAAGGAACCTTCTCGTCGACCCTCCGTTACCACGGCTCCAAAAGGGATAACAGAACCAAGAAAAACAATTACTAAAGCGTCCAAAGGATCCGGAACCAAGTACCAGCTCGGGACAACCAAGCAGTTTAGAGGGTCCTTCCACTAAGCTCCATTTGAATCCCACTAAGACGGCTGCCAAGGAACCTCTTAGTCGAAGGCGACCTGTTGGAAGTACCCAAATCCGCAATGGCTGATAGTGACGAAACCTATCGACCCCCGCAGGATATCCCCGTTAATGAAGCGGACGATAGCTGCGTCGCCAACAGATTACGACCCGAAGAACCACTGCTCCAAAGGAGGATACAACTAAGGAACCGCCCTATTCATCATCAAGTGATGAGAGCACTAAAGTGGAATCAGAGGAAGGAACAGATGAAGATTCGGATCCCCCGGTGTTCCGAGAAGACTACAGTGCCTTCCCTCATCTTCCTGTCCATACTATTTCACCTAAATCACCTAAGCTCAAAACCAACGCTACTCAGAGCCAAGGCCCTGATTCGTACACTGACGTTTTCGTTGACGGATCCTGCTGCGAAAATGGAGGATCCAGTCCAAAAGCATAAATTGGCGTATGGTTTGGACCAGACAATCCCCTGAACATCTCCAGTCGTTACAATGGACGACAAACAAATAATGCCTCAGAAATCGAAGCAGCCACAATGGCAGCTCGACAGGCCAGGAAGGCCGGCATTAAGAAACTCAGAATCAAAAACCGATTCCCGATACTTAGTGCAAAGTGTTGAGGAATGGTTACCAAAATGGCGACAGAATGATTGGAAGACAACCGAAAACAAACCGGTCAAGAATAGGAAGCCCTATGAACGACTAATTAAGGCTATTGCACCTCTTGACATTGTTTGGGAACATATTCCTGGACATGAAGGCATCGTTGGCAATGAGAACGCGGATCGTCTAGCTAAAGAAGGCGCTCTGAAGAACCCCGAACCGGATTCGTCGCCATCTTCAGAATCGGAACCAGAAGAATTACCTCTTGAAGAAATGATCATCACAGGTCAACGCAGAATTGATAACAGTGAGGACGAATCTAGCGAATCAGATGTTCAGATCGCGGAACAACGATCACCACTCAACGCTAAGCAGCTGATCCAGGAAGTGTCGGAGTCCGTCAATAAATTCGACCAATCGATTGCGAACGCCGGATTAAATCTCTCCAATCCAACAAACAACACTCTACTTTGGGACTATGAAGGCCTAGACCATAGTCTACGAAAACAATATGTTTCTGACGGTGAAGAAGATCAAGAACATTTGGACTATTTAGAGACTCTTGATCCTGCCGTTGGAACCGAAGACGAACTCTCAAAAAGAGTAAAGAAATTTTTTGACGTCTTCAACCGGAAGTAGTAGAGCGAAAAAATTAACTGAGTCGGAGGAGTTTTCAAGTGAGCAACCTGAATTGCCCACCACGATGGAAGGATCACAAAAGGAAACTCCCCTAACTAGTAAATCCACCAAACCAAGGAGCACGGTAAGATTCAAGGATATCCCAGAAGTCTTTGAACATTCTATGGATGATCGAACGCTCCAGATGGAAACGGAACTATCTACTCTAGGTCCATCAACTATCCCACGTGCACAATCTACCCCGTTCACGGGATTTAAGGATGAAGGTGTCAGCTCTAACCAGGAGATCGTCGCAAGGAACCAGGGCATGAAACCTAGACGAATACAGGATACAGAATATGATGTAGCAAAGAAGTGCACGCCTCTTAGCTCTTCGTTCCTAAAATTCAAGGATTCTTATGTAGATCTTCCATCATCTCCTGAGACATCTAGTGAAAGTGATCGTGACGGTGATAGTGAGCCCCAAGAATCGAAACCGACTAACAGTAAACTTCTTGGTAATGTAACAAATCAGTGAACAGAACCTTTGACGTACAGACGAGATAACTACGCTCACTTCCTCTCCGAAGATTGTGAACCGGTTGACCCGATCTCGAAGTTATTAGTCGCTACAGAAAACATTGACTTACAAGACATTAGGGACAGTAGACCCGTCAAAGGACAGATTTTTATTTCCTCTAATGGTAAATACAAGGTCTTTTCGATCATTGTGAAAAGACGTCATTTCGATGAAGTTTGTTGGAAGGATGTTATAATCGGACTAAAAAATTTAAGAAAAGCCCTAGCATCCAACAATCAAAATTCTTGTCGAATGGCAAATTCCGGGGACCTACTAGGTACTCTTCCCCAAAATAAAATGTCGGAACTTGTCGCAGGAATTTTCCGCGGTGGCAATGCTACCATTACCTTATGCCACGGAAGAATCGAAGTACCCCCTGTCGAATTACGCGATAAAATCGTTTCCGAATTCTATTCAAGTTTGATAGGTGGACACAAAGGTATAATCAAGACCTACCTACGAATAAGAGAAAGATACTATTGGCCTCGGATGCGTGAAGATGTCAACCAATATATTCGAAAATGTAAGAGTTTCTTCGAAAACAAACTTGCCAGAGCCCGCACAAGAGAGCCGATGATAATTATACCGATACTCCGGCAATGCCCTTCGACAAATTGTCTCTGGATACAGTCGGAAAACTGCGAACAACCCCTAACGGAAATCGGCACATCCTTACCAAGCAGGACAACTTCTCTAAGTACTGCATTGCGATCCCTATTCCGAATATCGAAACGAAGACAATTGCCCATGCGGTAGCTACGAATTTGTTTTCCGTATTCGGAGCACCACGCTGCATTCTTACGGATAGAGAGGCAAGTTTCGTTAGCACATTGATGCGTAAGTTGGAAAAGATCTTTGGCGTCAAACAACTTACAACATCCGGTTACCGCCCACAAACTAACGGGGCACTCGAGAGAAGCCATATTGAATTGACGGATTTTATTAAACATTACGCGAAGGATTTTGACGACTGGGATCGTTTGCTCCCGTTCGCGATGTTTAATTATAATACGTCTGTTCATGAGGCAACTTACTTCACCCCTTACGAACTCGTGTTCGGACACTTGGCCAAAGCGCCCAGTTCGTTACCTCAAGGGCCCGAAGTCGAAACATATGGATCCTATCTGAAGGACTTAATTACACGAATGAACGAACTACAAGGTTTAGCTGCTTAATATTTAGTTCGATCGAAACAACGATCAAAAGAGATCTATGATCATAAGGCACGACCTCTGAATGCCAAATTAGTCGATCAGGTGTTTGTCTTTAAAGAAGTCCGGTCTAATAAGTTCGACAAGCTAGCACAAGGACCATACACCCTTGTAGGATTCACGGAAAATAACAATGTGATCCTCGAAACTAAAAACGGTGAAAGATTCGCAAAACATAGGGACAAAATCAGAGCCACCAAATTATGAGACCTGAACCCCAGCTCTAGATCCCTTATTAACCTATTTTCTCATTTTTAGAATAACCCAAGGAAAGATGACGACTATTGCTATAACCCTGCTATGCCTATTCTCGATCCTAGCGATGACGACCAAGCAGCTGTATTCCCACGATGCAGAGATGACTGTTCCAAGTGACCGTTACCAGATCACCACTTTTAAGTCCAGCGCCGGAATATATTTCGAATATATTGGAGAAGTCAGAAGGTCCGTCAGTAACTGGAGGATTGCAGTATTTCTGGATGTAGGAAGGCAGACCCGCTTTTTCGACGATTTGAGGAACAGGCTGGAGCGAATAAGACAGCAGTGCAAACCTGATGAGAAATGGTGTAATGAATTAGTCGAATACTATGAATGGGAAGATAGATGGGAGATGACCTCGGAACTCCAAAAACAGTTTCGAGTCCAGATCGAGGAGTTAGAAAATACCAAAACAACCTTACCAACAAAGACGACAACCTAAATACGAGCAAGGTGTTCAGTTCCATTACTAGGATTCCTGGGTAAAATTGCAGAACATATCGTTGGAGTATTGACCTATGATGACGGTGAAAGGTATAATGCTGCTATCCAAAACCTCAATGAAGCCCAGGCCAACTTGTCACATCTTGTGGGAAAACAGACCCACATAGTAAGATCCCAGCTCGACTAGTTGCATTCCCAAGTGCAACGGCATGGACTTTTACTGAAGGATCTACAGGAATAACTCCAGGTACTGATTGCAGTGGGTAGTACCCAGTCGAAGGCCGAGTTGGAAAGAAAAAATTTAACCTATGCCATCGCCAGAGCACTCAGGTTAGGACTCGATCACAGCATCCAAGCGACTTCCACCATGCTTAATGCAGTTCATGAGGCCAGGAAAGGACAACTCCATCCAGGACTCATTACCTCCGAGCAATTGGAACCAATCCTACGCGAAGTACAGGATAACCTCAAGGATGTTCAGTTTCCATTGACCGGACCAAGAATCAGCATCGATGAATTGATGCGCATTTCCACCATCACCATCCTGTGTGAAAACCATCAAATCAAGGTTCTCATTGACATACCACTCCTAGAAAAGTACAATTATCAAGCTTTCAAATTGCACTCACTCCCGACCACTCAAAAAATGCTCGAGAATGGTACCAGAAGAGCATACATAAAATCTGAATACGATTACCTTATTATCGACGAGGATCAGCGAACATACCTCTTGTTAAAGGAGCAGGAACAGAATTTGTGTGAAACAACAACATCTTTTCACGCCTGCCTTCAAGGTGCTCCAATGTACGATCTCCGTGAACGGACGTCCTGTGATGCATTATTATTGATCAATCCCAACGTGGAAGCCCTAAGGTTTTGTGACGTCAGAGCAACCAGCGAACCCAGGTCCTACTGGAAACCCTTAACCACCATAGGCGGGTAGATTTATTCTTTTGCTGCACCAGAAAAGGCTGTTGCCTTTTCTGCAATTGCCTGCCATTCCCTGAGCCCAGTAAAGATCATGCTGAGCGAAGTTGGCATCCTCAAATTGGTTCCAGGATGCTCACTTAAAACCAAGGACGCTATAATTCCAGCCACCACCTCACATGCTAGTCTATCAGAATTTATTTTTGAATCAGATCTACACCTAAACTAAACAAAACTGTCTCCAACCTTGTTAAAATATAATCACCTGCTTGGGAACACAAGAGTACTAACGAAGTCCGTCCTAGAAATTAATCTAAAACTATTAGCATTCGAGTTAAACTCCAAGACCCTAGATGAACTTGAACAACAGCTTCAAGAGTTAGCCTTACAGCAACACAATCAAGGAAGACACTCGACCTTGATTTACGGATCCTATGGAGGGGTTATTCTTTTATGCGCACTTCTGCTTATGTACTTGTGCCGATCACCTCTAAAAACTGGAACATATAAGTTGTCTCAAACAATTTTCTCCAAGTCAAGAGATGAGAACATCCAAACGTCACAACGAAAGAAACCGTTGAATAAAAATCCAACACCTAAGGATATTACCGGATTATACGAGGATATCCCTTCTACAAGTAGAACCGCTGTCAACAAGGAGGTGACCGTACAACCAAGAACAGCCTCAACTGAACCAACAACTACTCAAAGAAAGGAGATAAAGTCTGCAACGTCCGAAGATAGACCATCAGTGAAGATCAAATGACTAACGAACAAAATTGACCATACGGAGAGAGTTGTAGCTATGACCCTAGGGAACAATTTTCTATGCCCAAAATAAAAATCGCCCTCATATTGGGTAACTTATTAACAATTTTCTCAGTAGCGCCACTCGCCGAGCGCACGAATGCTCAACGAAGGTAGTCGCCGCCGCCGACCATGTCAACCGCCTGACGAGCAGCCTTCGCTGGTGGCTGAGAACATAAACTTATAGACTTTACCAATTTTACGCAGGAGCCTGATTCTGCACATTGCTCAGAACCTTAAACTTTTATCATTCAGGATTTCAAAAAAATATATAAATAAAATAAACAAAAAAATTGGATCAAAAGCAAAATGTGCTTTTAAAATATATATATATATATATATATATATATATATATATATATATATATATATATATATATATATATATATATATATATATATATATATTTGCACCAAGTAAAATTTTTGTTATCGTTTGTCTCCACGACGGTAGTAATAAATAATTTTGAATTAATTGGCAATCGATAGAAAAATTGATACTGAAAATTTATCTCTGGTTTGTAATATTAACAATTTAATCAATTTAGAAAGTAAATTAAATTCATTTTAGCTTCAATTTAAATGATTTTCATAAAATATATTCAATTGCGAGTTATACAGTGAAATATATCTTCTCTCCAAATTATAAGTAAGCGTTAAATTAATTACTAATTAATAATTGTTTCGCCTAATCAGAGACGTCAAAAGTGGTCTAAAAACCTATTTAGAACATGAAGCATACGGCACTTTTATTTTATACATGTAGTTTAATTATTCTGACCTACCTGCCTAATTGCGGTAGTCAACATCTCAAAAAAAATTAACCGACTTAATTATTATAACCAAAGGATTAATATGTTAAAAAAATTCTTTATGGGAGTCTACGCTTTGAGTAGCCTATCCGCTTTAGATTTTATGTAAATGAGTTTCCTAATACAAATTATTTAAAATCAAGTCTTCGTTAAACGAACTTGCCTTATATGGCACTAAAATTTCGACATTGTAGACAAAATAATAATAATGATTTAACAAATAAGGCATGCTATTTGTAAAACAGTTTTCAAGGTATATGCTTTCGGCTTTGCATTTGAAATCAAAGCTGTTTTATGTCTTATATTTAAACATTTTTATGAAACCATTTAGTACTTAGTAAGTAATCGGGATTGATACCCAATATATTATTGCTGTGTCCTAATCTTAATAGTCGGAATTCTACGCAATTTGAAAATAATGATAACCATCCAAAGGAAAATGGTTTGTTAGCATCATTTTACTGTAAGGTTATTTTATAATAATTTCGACTATTATTATTGTCGACTATTATTATTATTATTGTTGACTATACTATCCGACAAAAACTTACGAAGAATTAAAGTTATTACTAAAGCCATTACTATTTTACTCTAATTATAGATTTACATAAAATTGTGGAATTGTTATTCTAGAATGTTAAGGAAATTTTGTTAATACTTCGCCATAGTATGCTCATTTCTAAGTTTAAGGCATCTACGTTTTCGGGGACGAAAACAGGAATTTTCAAGGTGGATTGTTAGAATCTTAATAGGTTATTTGGCAACCATGTGTGATAAATATTAATTTCAAGTCAACCCAAGCATAAGAACGGCGCTACGCAGCGACGCTATGCCTGAGGATATTTGACACACTGATAACGTCAAATATCTCGTTATAAGAATGCCTTCAGCTAAGAAACACTTATCAAATAGTTCAAAGGACAAAAGAAATTATTATTTCTTTTCTCTTTTTACTAATTAACAAATATAAAAAAAATAGTTATTAACAATTGTACCGGCGCAATCAATGCTGCCGCATCGAAACTTGCGGCAACATACAAATAATAAATATGAAAATTTGTATTCTGAAAAACATAAATAAGGCGCAATGTTGCTGCCAAAATACGTAAATGAATCCAATCTATTAATTACAAAATTTTATGTTAATAGTTGAATGTGTAAGCGCGATTTAAAATTATTTAAACATTGACTAAGAATTACATTGAGAGGTTGTACGTGTGCTGGAGTGGTCGGCGGCAACACACACAGCTGCACAACCACTGGTTATAAGCACCAACACACTCACTGGCTCCCTCGGCTACAGCACTACCACCTTAACGGGCTCCATGCTACGGGCACTAACACAAGCGCGCTATGCTTGCTTCTCATCGCTACCTTGTGCGTAGAACTTTCCTTTCTCCTCAAGGCCCATAAGCTGCGGAGCACAGCTTCAAAACAAACGCACGTGCGTTACAGCTGACGCAAACTACACGGCTTGCATGCCTTATGACACTTGAACTTATGAATCAAGTCAGATGCACATAGAAACAACTTAACAATAGTTAAACATTTTGTTGTAAACATTGTTGTTACAACAAAATGCCGGAGGACATTAGGTTGTATATATATATATATATATATATATATATTACTCAATATGTAAAATGTGTATACAAGCAACCTATAAAAAGTAGGAACAATATAATTACAATAAATAAATTATATGCACTATAGTAACTAAGATAAATAATAATTTTATTAATTAAACATTATAATTATTATTTACATTCTTAATTATTTCGAAAAATAATGTCTCAAAAAGTATCATATTAACAGACCGTTTCCGTTCTCACGGATCTACCGTGAGATCCAAAACGTCAGCAAAAATGTATAGACCAATGGGCCCACGATTTTCTCCTACTCCTTACTCCTACTACCTAAAATTTTCCGTCTTCCCCACTTTTTGCACTAAAGGTAAGGGTTAGAGGCTTGTCGCGAAACTTTAATCATGGCAGTACGAATTCTAAAATCTCGTTATTTATAACCGGCTGGTTGCATAGATATTGCCCGAGTCCGTCTCAAATATCGGTAGCCCACGAGCGCGATCAAAACTAATTATCGAATTATCGCTTGCATAGATATTGCCCGGACTAATTCGGTAAAAGTAGATTCGCAGTGAGTTTTACGCAGTTGTGTGAGACGGCCGGTTGCATAGATATTGCCCGTGTCCACTCACCACAAGTGCAATCTCGCAACCAAAAGAAAATTGCGCGTATCATGCGTCGCGATTTTCAGTAAAAGCAAAAGAATTTTTGCCCGACGGAGGTTTGTGATTCAAAAGAGGAATAGCTCCGCCGGTAGTTTGTAAGTAAATAAGTATCGTTTCAGTCACATATTCTAACACACATTCACTTTCTATTTGTAACACACTATAACCATTCTGTATTCAAAAGGTATTTTACTGTTTAAAAATAAATCATGTATTCGTAAAATCAATTTCTTTACTTACCTAACTAAACCTAAAATTCAAATCATTATTAAAATAGTGCATGTAACGAATCAGAAGGCAAGTTTTAAAAGTAGGATAACGTCCCCACAAAATAAACAAGGTCTTTCGGACCTTGGCAGCTTGGAGCCTCCCCAAATAAGAATTTAGAGCCATCTCAAAAGCTCAATATTTAAATCAATAAATTCTCGTTTGTAACACTAAGATGTATTTATAAATAAATTATGTAAAAAGTGGGAAAGTTTGCAAGAAATGTTAATAAAAAAAATTTTAATCTATTAATAAATAAAAAAATGTCGTGTCAAATAATAACTTAGAAAGAAGACAAATATTTAAAGAAATATTAAAGTTTACGTGATATCCCTTATTGAAACCATCTAGAAAATTTTGAAGTCGTTCGGAGGAGTTACTGACGATGTTCCCGTCGAGATAAAGATCCGTATTGTCTCCTTGAAAACAGAGATGCTCGTGAATTCTTTCTAGAGACGTTTCATCTCCGCATCCCGCACAGTATACTGTGCTTAAAATCTAAAACAAATAATGGTTTAAAATAATCAAAAAAATTACACAATTTTATTATAGGTAATTAAAGAAATTAATTTAAACTCACTCCTTCGTAATGAGAATCAGCCATATTTCCTTGAATAACTAAAAATAAAAGATAATTAAAATTAAACCCACTTGAAAAATTTTAGAAAACAATAAATCGTCGGCTGAGATTTGTATTGAGACATGCTCATTTTTGAAAAATTTAATAATATTTAGTGCTTTTGATTTAACAAGTATCGTAGTATAAAAAGCTCAAGTTATAATAATATCTATAAAAATTGAAATGAAAAGTGAGTTTTTTAAAAAGAAATTAAAATAATACAAAAATTTTAATTTTGGTAAAAAAATTCCCGGTTTTGTATAAAATTCTAAGATTTCCCGATTACTAGACACTCCGAAAACACAAAACAATAATATATTGTTTAATATATTGTTAACTTTTTTTATAAAAAGGAATAAAATTTTAATACTTACTCAGAAGTGACGAGGTCGGATGACAACGATATACTGAAGTAAACTCTATTCACAGATTTACATACCTCGATTTGGAGCTTATAATTAGCACGACCGTGCGCAAATACACTTTTAGAGGTTAAAATTACACATTAATTAACAAAGTGTTATTTTAACAATTCATTTTGTGAAAACTTATTTTATAATAATAAAATAATAGTATTTAGGTATTTTTATCTTATTTTTATTCAAAATTCACATCAAATACGTAACTGAAATTTTTAGAAAATTTAAATTCACCGCCAAATTTCCGGAAGGCGGGCAGCCGGAAAAATCGAGCTGTGAACAACCATCTGTTTGCAGTCTGCAGCGGTCTGAACGCTCCTTAATGCATGTGAAATTTTTCAATACATATTCTCCTGGATTGAAAAACTACTTGTCTACATATATTCTAATTTTACGTTAGACTGTAAAACTTGTAGCAATTTTTAAAATCATTATATTAATCAGAAACATTGTTTAAATCCACTTTTTGACAAAAATAGAGTTTTTAACATAACCTCCAAATACATTACAGAACTCATTGCGCAGACTCGGGGTAGTGGATTCTTGATTTCGATATAATTCTCGAGTCTGTGCAGTGAGTCTTTAAATATATTTGAAGGTTATGTTTAAAAATATTATTTTGAATTTCAGCCTAGAACACACCCAGCGCCCCTACAGTTTTCAGACAACTTTCATCACACTATGATCAAAACATTAAAACGCAAGAACCTACGGGCCTAATTTAACATATTTTATATTATGTACATTTCTATAAACGAAAATCCCTTTACTTATTTTTTTGTATTAATTTTCATTATTGCAAAATATTATTTTAATGATTCTTAACAAAATAAAACTTACTGCCCTGTTTAAACATATTGTTATGCCTTTACGTAGGCAACCCGCTTTACTCCACCTTTTTGTTGTGCGGCCATTTTATCCCCAAATCAAGTAACCTATATCGTTCAATTGAAATCGTAGAAATAGGATTGTGGCTCGTAGATACACCGTATCGAGACAAAATAAATTTTTACTAATTCTTTATTTAATTTTATTGTGGGTAAAGGCACACTTTTTCTATTAAGAGCTTAGTTTTTTTAAATCGAGAAGCAATTAAAGGCATGTTGAATTTACGCCGTAAGTCAGAATAATCATGGCTGTAAAAATCATAAGTAATACCAAGTTTTCTTGACATAAAACGCAGAAATTTATTTTGCACGCGTTCAATTTCCAACAATAAGTAGTCCTGATAAGGCTACCAGACAATAGAGACATACTCAATGATGGGTCTAACCAAAATGAGAAACAAAATTCTGAGAGTTTGCATATTGGTGAAGTGAACCGCTTCCCTCATGACGAAACCAAGAACCCTTAGCGTACCAGCAATAGTTCCATAAATATGATCGTGAAATGTGAACGATTCAGTTAAGGTGACACCAAGGTCCCTAACCCTGGACACTCTTGTAATCTCATTCTGTGCAAACTTATATATAATTTTTTTTGTAAATTTACTCTTTGTTAATGAGATAATGTAACATTTATCAATGTTAAAAGAAAGATTATTGTCCAATGACCAATTGAGAAGTCCGTCGAGGTCTGATTGTATATTTAAATAGTCCTGTCAAGTGGAGACATTATTAAATATCTTAAGATCATCGGCATACAACAAAAATTAGCAATTCTTTAAAACTTGTTTAATATCATTAATAAATAATATAATAAGGAAAGGTCCAAGGTTAGATCCCTGAGAAACACTAGAGGTTGGTATGTAATATTTAGAATACTCTTGATTCACGCGAACCGATAGATTTCTATCGCTGAGGTAGCTAGATATCCAATTAAGTATATCATTTGAGAACCCCAGGGCCTCAAGCTTCGCCACAAGGACAGCATGATCAACCTTATCAAATGCTTTTGAGAAGTCTGTATAAATTGCATCTATCTGGTCACCCTTTTCAAGACTACCTAAAACATAATCTACAAAAATAGTCAAATTAGTCGTTGTAGACCTATTTCATACAAAACCACGTTGCACATTAATTATTATATTTGAGACCTGTGGAAATAAGATATCATATATCAGACTTTCAAAAATTTGTTCAATGGCATTTAAAATAATAATTGGTCTATAATTTGAGATAGAAGATTTTTCGCCGTTTTTATAAACTGGAACAGTTATACCCGACTTCCATTTAGAAGGAAAAGTGTTAGTAGATAAAGATTTATTAAATAATAAGTATAGCGGTTCAACAAAACTCGAGCAACACGATTTCAGAAGAGAAGGAGGTATGTCATCAGGTCCAGCACCTTTATTTATATCAAGACTAGACATTTTTTTAAAAATAGATTATCTACTAATATAAAAAGCAGTGATATGACAAGAAACATAATTGTTAATAGAAGTGTTAACATTAGTTGACATATGTGTATGAATAGATGCAAAGTAAGAGGCAAACAAATTTGATATGTCAAGATCCGTGTCTGCAATCGAAGTCCCAGAATGCAAAATACTAGGTAATCTAGTTTTATTACGCGAGGAATTTACAAAATTCCAAAATTGCTTAGGATTGCGAGACAACAATGACTCCATTCGTGAAATATAATCTTGATAGTAAATTTTGCTGAGTGATTTACATCGCGCTTTTAAGGTTTTGAATACATGCGAGTAACCGTGACGTTTAAATTTTAAATGTGCAGTTTTCTTTAAAAATGTCAGTCGCTTTAATTCTGCATTAAACAACAGAGGAAAATTAGATGATCGCAAAAGCCTAACTGGAATATAAAAATCAATTGCTGTGTAAATATAGTCATAGAACATGCTCACACATTCATCATTGTTAATATTATTAAAGAGTAATTTCCCCTCGACATTATTCAGAAAGGAGTTTATAGCAGCAAAGTTTGAATTATTAAAATCGTATTTAAAGTATTCTTTAGAAAGTACTTTTGGAGACAATGCGTCTGTGTTGACATGGATTATAAACAATAACGGAGGGTGATAAGAATCAATACCAATTAAATAATCATCACAATACTTCAAAGTATAATTAAGCGAGTTGTAAAAGATTAAGTCCAAAAAAGTATTATAAGCGTTGTAAACAAAATCAACCTGAGACAAATTAAGAAAGTTGAGAGTGTCAGATAGCAAGTTAATTATTTGTCCTAAATGAAAATTAAAATTTCTGGATACTGGTGTACATAACGGCCCATCATCAGAAAACGGTTTCCATTTTACATTTGACAAGTTAAAATCACCAAAAACACTTATAAACGAAGTTGGATACTGTCAAACAACATCTTCTTTAATTTTACATATTAACCTATAAGTGTGAATAGTAGAGTTAGGAGGTATGTAAAAAACTCCAATCATATACAAATGTGAATAGAAATTAAATTTTACAAAAACATGTTCCACGGTGTATACATTAGTGTGAATAACAGTTGAGTGTAAAGTAGACAAAACTAAAAGCAAGACACCGCCACCGCGAGAATGACAGCTAGTAGTGATAGAACGATCAAAGCGATATGTGTCGTATTTAAAGAAGCATTCTGGCGATTTAATATCCGAATTGAGCAAAGTTTCTGTGAAAGCTATTATGCTATTATTATTACACAATTACATTCAAAGTGTGTGAAAGTATTTCATCGTACTTAGATCTAGGGTGGGGAGTAGACCCTGTTCTTAAGCAGGAAGCTTGAGTGTCTGTGATGGGGGCACTGACGTAGTTGGCGTGGTTTGTACTGTACCGGTGTTTGTCGCTGGCTTCGTTTGAGTCTTCGTTATGACAGGAGCTCCGCGACGGTATGCGCGGAGCTCATACCATATACTCATATAAACAAATATAAATCATTATATTTGTTTCTCCCAGTTGACAACGAGACATCAATTCCCTCTTTAGAGAAGCAAACTCTATCTGCTGCATTTTCGTTTTGTCCATTGATAGTGTAAGATTGATTAATACTGGTGAGTTGAGTTATTTTGACTTTGTGAAGCAGTATAGGAATTCCTTTGCATTTTCTTGAGAGTGACAGATCAGTTTGACAGGACGTGGACGTGATTGGTTCTGTAAATACAATCCAATTCTGTGAGTTTTACTGCCATCGAGTAAAGGGGTACGGACAATTGAAGACACAAGTTGAGATATTTTCTCCTTGTCGTCGTTGCGTGAATCATGCCCACTCTCAATGATAACATGTTCAGAGAGCTCAAACAAAATTAAATTATTTTTTCTCGACATTCTATTCTCATATTCAGCCATGCAATTACGTGAGATAGAATCAAGGTCACATGTGTTAGTTGATGAAGTATTCATGTTAAGCATTTTACCTTCCATAGTGTCAATTTTGTCTTCCAGCTCCAATACTTTATTTTCAGTGGAGGTGTGCCTGTCACGTGTGTCATCTACCTTAGAGGTTATGTCATTCATAGTAATGGTTAGATTGTTCATTAAATGTCTAATTTCAGCCAATTCTGGTTGGAGACCTGCTAGGACTTTTGAAATCAGTATATCTGTATTTATTACAGCCTTATTAGTTTGTGAAGAAGATGCTGTCGATAAAAAATCAGCATTCCGAGGAGATTGAGCACGTGTCCTGTAGCATTTTGTATAAGCACCACTTTCAACTTTTCAAGTGAGGTTAAGCGTGACGTACAAGCGGGATGATAAGGAGTTTTACATCCTGAACAAGAAATAGTACCAGCAACCATACTTTTTTTACACCCAAAATAATTTTTTTCATCATGTAAAGGATTTTCCTTAGGATTATCCCTAGGATTTTCCTTTGGTGGCATGATAAGTCAGCATTCACATAATGTCACACACGAAAACCACCAAAAGGGAAGCAAAACAAAAAAGCGAAACACAAAATCAATTCAAAAGCTGTTGGCCAGTGCCGTATTTTTATATTAAGTGTTTTGAATGTTAAATATAGGGGAGACTGGGGTAAACCCGCTCACTTTTTTCAGAACGGTAAAAACCTAGGAAATTATTCTCTAACTCTAAGTTAATTTATATAATTTGAAAGCTTATGATTTCTACTAACAAAATAAAAAAGAATTATTGATTTATCTGTTTTAGTTTTACTTAGAAAAAATTTTTAATACAGGTATACCAAATTTCAAAATTACAATTTTCCAGGGTAAATCCGCTCACCCCTCGGGGCAAACCCGATCACTTGATTTTTTAAAGAATTTAAGGTAATCCCGACAGTTTTATTTTTTACATATTAAATTTCTCATTATTTCCGTCTTCAGTATGATTTATTAATGATAAATTATGAGTTCTATAAACAATAAATATTGGTTTATTAAATAATAAGTAAAGGTTTTATGAATTGCAACTGTGAATTTAAATAATATTTTATTAAGAGAAAATTAAAATGTAGATACAATTTTGGATGTAACAAGTTATAGATTTTATTATTGATAAAATATAACAAATAAAATTCGAAAATTTAAATTTAAAAATAAACAATGATAAAACGTTAACTGAACGAAGACAACAAACTAGATTTCTGTCTTTTTTTAGCCGACAAAGACAGCGACAAACTTTGATTATTTGTTTGCGTTGTTTGTTATAACAGTTATAACCTAATAATCACTAATAATGACTGATATAGACATGATTCCGCTCAATGTTGCCAATAAATATTGATAGTTCGGAGCCATCTATTAAAAAAAATCGCCACAAATCGCGAAATGCGGGACATTCATAATTTAAAATATTCAACTAATTACTCAATAATTCAATAACATTGTTTGGAAATGAATATTGTTTCTCATTTAATAAATATTTTTAATATTAAAAATTTTAAGATCGACAAAAAAACGCAAATACTGTTAATACTGATTCGGCTTCCTACACAAATTTAATAAGTGAGCGGCTTTACCCCGACTTCATGTGAGCAACTTTACCCCAAACGTATGTCTCACATTTCAGAATAAATTTAAGTAAATCTTTTTGAAATCGAACAAAACTACATTACATTTCGAAAAAGTACATCCAATACCATTAAAAAAATTTGTCGAATAAATTAAGTCTCAAAAATAATAATCGAAAAACTTAAAAATCCGAAGATCATTTTTTCTTTTTTGCACTTCTAAAAACAATTGACCGTCTCTGATTCTATGACGAATTCATGAAACTAAACGAAAGTTCGTTAACATTAGTTGTACGTTAAGTACTATTCACAGTACAAATATCTCCATCTTAAGTTTAGTTTATAGCGTCAAATCGCTAGTGAGCGGGTTTACCCTGTGCGCGCGTTTACCCCAGTCTCCCCTACTTTAATCAATATTAGGGTTTTTGTAAAAAAATTCCTATTAAATTTAATTTCTTTAATTTATTAAACTATTAACATTATTTATTTATAATTGAATAAATTGTGTATTTAATAATTTATTTTTAACTATTTTATTTTTTTAAAAATAACTAATATATATTTTTTATATTGAACGGAAAAAAATTGTAATGAATTGTTTAATTTATCAGTTTAAGTTCAAAATTGATATTTTCTGTAAAAAAATTTATTTTCAATTATAATTTTATTTTTTAACTAACTTTCTACTTAATATATTATATTTTCAAAAATTAAAAATATTTTATTTTAAATAAAACGGAAAATTTTTTATAATTCAAAGGTTAGGTATTTGAAAATAATTGTTAAAAAATTCACGTTTTTATCAAATTTAAAAATATTGAAACACAATATAACAAATTTTTTGAGCTACATCTTTAAATATTTATATATAGATTACGTATAACTAAAAAACAGTTTAAAAATATGATGATTTTAACTGGAAAACGAGGCTTCGGAGATGGATTTGAATTTTTACTCCCATTGTTAGTAATTTTTAATTAATTGTTTAAAAAATTTCGTTTGTTTTCTTTAAACTAAATATAAGTGAAAAATAAACGGTGGAATCTAAGCTTTCATTATATATATATATATATATATATATATATATATATATATATATAGAGATATATATATATATATATATATATATATATATATATATATATACCTTTAAAAACTATCCAACTTTTAACATGTATATACATGTCTAAAGTCAAAAGCATGACTTTCTAGTATAGAAACAAAAGTTTTATAATGAATGAGTATTAAAAAAAAATTTCTAATTAAAAAAAAAATTATAAACAAACATTTTGATTACATTTTCCAGAAAAATTAAATCTCTGATTCCAAAATAATATAAACAAAAAAAATTTTAATTATATGTAACGGTTCGTTTTTATGAGCCTTTTTTATTTAAATTAAGGAACCCATGGTTTGTAAATAATTTTAAGACAATTATTATATTTATTTATAAACAATTTATTCTAATACGAAGTTTATTTATAATTCACATTATTAAGTCCATTAAAATAGCCTATCTAATAAAATACAAATTCGTATATAAAAGTTTATCTATTCTATTCGCGTATTTTAATATAAATACGCGACAATGCAATTTTATTGCGTTTTTAAATTGATTTCGAGATTACACGTTTTCAAGGAAGCTGCGTGTCAATCATCTCTCAAAAATAGGGTATACAGAGGTGTAATTGAACTTGTATAGGTTTATTGTAAGAACTATACGTTTTCTGAGAAGCTGCGAATTTTAATGTTCATAAAGATACTGTACCTAAAACGAGTTTTAAATTAGTTAAGGGACAAATTCATCCTGAAGTTTTTAAATCACTAAATTTAGACGCCAAAATTATATTATTTCGTAGAAGTATGTGCAAACATAACAATAACCCAAAGACATATTTAACTTGTAAGGATTTATGGAGAAAAAGTTATAAAATCCCAAAAACACAAAACCCTAAAGAATTCGGTTATCGTAAAGTTCTCTAATAATAAATTTTTTTTGTTATATATACTAAAAATATAATTTTTTCCCTGTCCTTCTATTCTTTCCGTTCATATTTATGAATGACGAAAGAATTACTAGGAAGCAAGCTAAAAACGATCCTTCTTTCGCAAACGAAGTAGAAGCATTTAATCCTTCTATTTCTGAAAATAAATTAAGACATTCTCCATCTTAGGAAAAAATTAATAAATTGAAAAATAATACAGCAACATCAACACTAATAAATAAATCACAATCGGTATAAAATTTTTTCAGTCATAAAAACCTTCTATTAGAAGATTCAATTCATTTAAGCGAAACATTTTTTAAAAAATTAGTATTTTTAGAAATTTCCAACGGGAGCGAAGAACTTTCGACACTTAAAGACTATAATTTAAATCAAAGTAACGATATTTTTGGTGACAAAAGAGTAATCGCGAATTGACCAAATCTTTTAGTACTTCTAGATAATTAGAATCGTTTCGAAATGACGTTAACCGTGAATAAGACGATTAGCTTAACTGACGCCCTTAAGGCCGTACCCGAATTTAAATGGTCAAATATTCCAGTTAATGTATTTTTGAGAGGATGTGTAGAAGCAAAAAACATGGTAAGCGCAGAAGCAGAAATTAATTTAGTTATATTAATTAGAACAAAAATTTTTGGCTAAGCACAAGAAACAATTTTAGGTCAAACCTTCGACACCTTCGTTCGCTAATAGAATCAAGGACATAAGTAATCGTATTTTAAAGGCTCAACGAGCAGCCGTTGGCAATGTAAATCTAGAATTTATAACTGAAACGCAAAATGAAGTGATAGAAAATTTTAAAGACAGTTTACTACCAGAAATCGAAAGCAAAATAAATCGCGACGGTATTATTAATGAATTTACCAAAAACGCGATTATAATTGAAAAAAATTAACAACTCAGAGAAACGATTGCAATAAATTAAAGAAGTTTTGCGAAAATTGTAGAAAAACTAATCACAACACATAAGACTTTCCTAAAAAAGACTGATGAGACTGTGACTTGTCAAGTTTGTGACCGAAAAGGACATACTGCGTCTCAGTGTTTTAAAATTAAAAATTGTGAAAATTGTGGTAAACCAGGACACATTTCAAAATTTAGTAAAGAAAATGTACCTTCACTGACGGTGGGTTTTAAACTCATTTAACCCAAAGGTCCTGGCATCTGAGATTTTTCTTTTGATATCGATTCTGGCATGTGGACTCATGATTTTACAATAAAAATTAAAATAAGCGACGGAGCCGTTTTTGAAAAAATCCATTTTTATTTTAAAATTTCTATTCTAGAAAAATACTCTTTCTATAAAAATTACCGATAATAAAAAAGAAAATATTTTCCATTTAGGTTTTTTCTAATATAATCAATAATTTCCGACATATTTTAAACATTTTAATCAACTTTGCTCAAAATTGCCAGTACCTCAATTTTCCAACAGAATATAAATAGTTTCCCAAAGCTTCTTGTACTCGACATTTAGTTCTTTTCCAAAACACGTATTGAATACTTTCATAAAATTATTAAAAGCCCTTACATATTTTAATAAACTCAAATTATTGCTAGCTCGGAGAATATCAATATTATCAAGAAGCTTTTACAAGAGTTACTTTCGAATGATGAACCCTCCTGCGTTACATCTTGTTCAACATAGCATGCTTTTGTCCAATCTAAAGACTCCTTTTCCAATACTTTTAACATGTTAGAATATAAAGTATTTACAACCCCTAGCATTAAATGTAACTCTGGTGGTGTAATGATTTTAATAAATGTTTTCTCTTTATCAACATGAAGTAGTGGTGGGTGTATACAATTCTTTAAAAGTTTCGCCTTACTTTTTAAATCTCTTGATTCCATCCAAGCGTTATAAAAGGTTAATGAATTTTCAACTGTTCTCAGACTACCACAAATTTGAAGCTCATTTTTTCTATCATGTGCATGGATGTAAACAACTGTGACTCATATTCCCAATCAAAATATTAGCCAACTTTAAATCAAGAGCAATACTTCCTTCAAACGAATTGAGATTTAACGCACGCCATAATTTGGAAACATTTTCTAAGTTTCTTGTGTAGATGCAGATAGGGCTAAAATAAATCATTTTTTCACTCCTGAATCCTTAAATCGCTTTGCACCGATACCATGTTCATATTTAGAACGTTTAGAATCATGATTGTCTTCTGGATCATCCATAGATTGAACAGACAGACAAACCTTCAGGAAACCTCCACCTCTGTCTATACCTAACTTTATATGCACATCTTCAACTCCTCTTTTTTCTTTAATGCATTCGATGAAACCAGGCACATTTTTACAGTGAGCGACTATTTCAGTAGCATCAGAAGATACATTATTTTTTATGTTTACAAATTAGAACTTTTTATAATGGAAAAAAATATCAACAGAGTTTGTTTTTATTTTAGAAAAATCATCAACTGACCGTAAGCATGTATACAGATTATCTACTCGTGAAGTGGCATTACACACATGACATTCCTTTTGCGACTACAGAAAAACATTGTTTTCAGCTTTTCTTAGTGTTAGCTCTTGATAGTGAATCATCTACATTAAAGTAATATCATTGTAATATTGTCACTAAAAGTAAAATAATAATAAAAAAATGTTTTTACCATCTTCGCACTCATTAAAATCTTTCGATTTTCCTGAAATGAGCGGCTGCATTCCATAAGGGTACGTAAATTTTTCTCGGCCGAAATCGAAGTCCCTTGAACATTCAAAATTCAACTTCTGAATTTAAATGTTAAAAAAATATATATCCTTATAGGAAATTTCATTGCGCATCTTCTTTTTAAAATTTTTATTGTATCTATTACCGTTTTCGAAATATAAGGAAAAAACTGTTTTTTTAAAGAGCAAAATTTTAATTGTCTTTTTCACTTCAACTCGCGATTACTCAGTCAATTTTACATATTTTTTAATGAAACAAAAACGGAAATACGCGTTATTTTATCCTATGAGTGACTAAAAAAGAAAAATGTTGTAATTATAAATAAAAAAGTTATAAATTTTTTATTGAGATATTGTAAAATTAGTAAACTGAAATTTTCACTAATTATAAGCAGGGAAGTTGAGCAAATTTTGAGCAACAAAAAACTTCCAGCGAGAAAGTTGTTCATTTAGGTCTAAACAAGTTTTTCACGAAAGTTACAGTTAAATTAAACAATTAGTTAACAAATTGGTTGGTTTATAAATTGATAGATTGTGAGTTTGACAAAATCGTGAGGTTACCTTCGTATCGTTAGCATTGGCACGGAAGGTGTAGATAATGAACATGTGAACATGAGGAATTAACCTCAATGTCATCATCGTGCAATAACATCCATATTATTTATTACTAAAGATGATCAACGTGGTATGATCGAAAAGCTTTAATAAAGAAATTGAATATGTACTTGGCTGGACAAGATACTCATAAATTTACACCTTTACCTACTATATATTCAGTCACAAGTCAAAATTACAACCAACCCCTAATAAAAAAAATGTTTATAATATATTATACACTCATGCAAAAGAGAATTTCATGAGCTTTCTATTGCTATATTTATTATTTTAAGTTTCTGACTATTTCGTAGAGACCCGAGTCGAAATTTAGAGTCGAATCAAAGTCTGCTAAGACCTACTTTATGAAGGATCTAGGAGAACCTAAAGAGGCTTTAGTTATGTTGTTACAGGTTCGATTTTAGATCGTATAGGGTCTACATAAGACCGTTTTCGCTATCTATAAGGCGTTAAAGAGGTCTTAATTTAAGGACTCTTTAGAGCATACTAACTACTACGTACTACAGCGTTTAGAATTCGCGCTTGCGCAAACAAGATAAAAAAGTTCTGTTAATATTAAACAAAGAATCCAATTTGTTTTATTAAATTTTTTATTCTCTTGCCAATTAGAATGTTTTGTAAACACAAAACTTTGTTGAATCTTAATTTTATAACAAAACTAATTGCCAGGACAACAAAAAACTCATCATAACAACGAAATTGGATTATTAATTTAACATAAACAATTCCCTTTTTATTTATATGATATGGTTAATATACGATACCTGATTTTCTTATTAATAACTACTACAACACAATAAAATAACATTGAACTCAGATCAAAAATATATATTTATTTTGTAATACACATACACACACATATATATATATATATATATATATATATATATATATATATATATATATATATATATATATATGGGACGTTTCGCGCCAACCGGGCCACCCTTCTCTCCAAAATTGAGAGCTTTCAAAATTATTGCCCACACCCAAAAATTATTTGTATATACAAGTACTTTTTAAAAATGAGTGGCCTTTTGAAAAATCCAATATGGCAGCTGAAATTTAACCTATAAAAGCATAAAAAACAGTAAAAATGGTTACAAACATATAAATAAAAGCGAATATAATAAAGAAAACAGCTCTACATTAACATAAAATTCATCACTAATGAATAGACTTTGTATACCATAAGTGAAAATAATAAATTTCAAAAATTCAAAATGGCGGAAACAATATGGCGGACAAAAATTCTTAATTTTCATTGAATTTGCCTGCAAATTTTCTCTGAATTTTGGTAACTTGTGGAGCTTTTGAAAATCGTTTAGCAAGATGTCTTTGAGTTTTTTGATGTTTCTTTTTATCATAATAAAAGAATGTAATTTCTTTAAATTTTTCTTTTGCCCATTTAAAAAGGTCTACTGAATTAAGAATGGCTTCAGTCGATTTTGCCTGAAGACTTGCTAGAGTAGCTTCTCTTTTTAGAATAGCACCCAAGCCATCACAAGCTCCTTTGCCGTGAGCTGTCGCATGAAAGTACCATTCTGCTTTAATTCCAAAATCTTGCTTATGATGTACAAGATTACTCATTTGAAACTTATTTTTATAGTGCTGTTTAGCCCCATCAGTGAAATAAATAATTTTCTTAACATTCGGAACGACTTTTCTTATTTCGGGTATGAGTAATTCTTGCATCATGTATACAGCAGCAGTATCATGAGTTGTACTATCAGACAGCAAGATTGAACTTTTGTGCAAAATTTCCTTTCCATTATTATAATAGAAGACTACAGTGTGAACAGAACATTGGTCATTATTATAATGGAAAGCTTGCGCAGCGTCTTGTGCAACGTACGCATAGTTCTCTGCGAAATCACATTGAACTATTACTTCGTCTGGCTGCAAGTTATTTTTTAAATCAAAGAGAAATTTCGACTGGTTTTTTGCAATAAAATCATGAGGCAGTAATATTTCCAATCGATTGGACATCTTCAGAACAAAATCTGACACAGAGAGGCACTGTTTTTTTAATGTGCACCTATCGGTAGCCTCCCACGTGGAATAAATGATTTCCGAAATACCTCTTTGTTCGAATAATTCCATTAAATAATTAGAGAATGATTCAGAGTTTGGACAAAGATTGCACTCTCTTAAGAAGCATTCAGCTTTTGGGCTTTTGCATATCATTAATTGAAAGCAATCTTTGTAACATTTCAATGATATGTCCAGATCATTCGTATATTTTGCAATATTTGCTGCTTCGAACATCATCTTAAAATTTTGATGTATAGTACAGACACAAACACTGTGTGTACCATTTGCACCTGCACGTATACAGTTTTTTGGTCGAAGTTCAGCAAATTTTGTAAAACCAATTGGATGTTCTGGATTCTGTTCTTTGAACTGTTTATGCAGATATGTTATGTCACAAAGTAACAATCGTTTCTTCTGCACCTTCTCTTTTCGCCCTTCATTATATACAGTAACTGTTTCCTTTTTATGCGGCATTATTCTACTGTTTATATCATTTTCATAAAATTCGAGAACTTTCTCTTCCGTCTTCTCTGGTAAGCGTCTTCCAACTTTCGAGGATGGCATAGCTAAAGCACCTTCCAGTTTCCTCAAGCTTTTAGCTTTTTTAGCCATTCTTCGAGATGTCCCAAATTCCTGAGAAATTTTACGAGCACTCCAGCATTCAGGAGCTATAGTAAGTATTGTGACACGATGTGGATCATTTTCGGCAAGAGAAGCAAATTTTTCCTTTAACCCATTTAACATGTCTTCTAATTCATTCTCTCTAGTAAAACGCGTCTTTTTATTCGGAGAAGAATCTTCTTCGACATCTGACTGCTCTGAATCAAAACTAATTTCATTGTTTAATATGTCATTAGAAACATGCCTTTGTGAAAAAATGTCTCTACACATTAAACAAACTTTTTCATTTTCATTTAAATTAGGAAATTCCTTTAAAATTAATTTTGAAACTTTTCGCAATCCTTTACCAATATGTCCCTTTTCATTAAAAGGATTTACGCACCTATCTGAGCGAGCTTTTTCCTTCAATATACTCATTTTTTACTTTTTTGACAAAAATTAAAAATCAGCGATAATTAATCGGAACAGAAGATAAAACAGTTTTAAAAAAACTATTTTATTTTAGCCCTGAATGGACTGTTTGAAATATAAGTTTGAATTGAATATTCAGTATTATGAAAAAAAAATCTAAAAATAAAAAGAAAAGTAAACCGATAATAATAGAAAAGACTGAAATTCAACGAAAAATTTGAAAATAAAAAAAATAATTATAAAGAACAGTATACGCATCAACAATTAACTACGCAGAAAAAGAATGTTCGCCAATGCACTTCTATTTAACATATGGAAGCTCAATCTCAGTAGTGAGAAAGAAATGAATTCATTCATGCCCGACACCTAGCGTATATAATAGTAACTAAAACTCTTGCTTGAGTATAGTATATGCACACGTCACGGGTTTGCATATTAAAAAAACCTTTAAATCATGGAAATTTTATACTACAATTGTTTTTTGTTGTCTAATAATCTAATTGATTAATGTTACGATAATTTTTTCTTTTGTTTAAACAATATATTATTGATTATTTATATCATTTTCAAATAAAACAAGAAATCAACAAATTTCTATGAAATAATGAACTTTTTTTAGTACTGCAAAGTATTAAATTAATAATCCAAATAAGAAATTTTGCTAAACTTCTTACAACTATTGCATAAAACTGTTTAAATAAAAAATTGTTGTTATTTATTAACTTTTCATCCATTGCACATAAAAAGACGCAGTTTTTTTTCTAATTTTGCAATGTGTGGATCTACTTATAATAATCAATAAATATTAAATGTCAAATCGATGTTTTTAAAAATTGTTTAAACAAATAATAGTTGTTAATTTTTAACTTTATTCCTATAGTCCCTTAAAGAAATGCAGTTTCTTTCTAATTTTGTATCTTTCGGACCTACTTATAAAAACCTATGAATGATAAAAGACAAATCGCTATTATAAAAATTGTAAAAACAAATAATTGTTGTTATTTATTAATTTTTTTATTGCACTTAGAAAGATGTAGTTTTTTCAAATTTTACAGTTTTTGAAGCCACTTATAATAACCGATAAATAAATAAAATGTCAAATCGTTATGTAATAAATTAAAATTATTTGTTCAAATAATTGCAAAAATTGCCATTTGAATAGTGTAGTACTTTCGTTATTCCAACTTCTTCTTACATTATACTCATATAATGAGTATAATGTAACATACTCATATATCTAAGAAATAACGCCAGATTCGTTACCAGCGACCCCAAAAACCCCTTAGTGTCAAATCTCAAGTGATTCCGATTAGTTTTAAAAATTTTGGTCCGCCATATTGGATCCGCCATTTTGAATTTTTGAAAAAATATAAGGTATTTGTTATCAGCGTCCCCAAAAACCTCTAAGAAAAAATTTGCAGGCAAATTCAATGAAAATTAAGAATTTTTGTCCGCCATATTGTTTCCGCCATTTTGAATTTTTGAAATTTATTATTTTCACTTATGGTATACAAAGTCTATTCATTAGTGATGAATTTTATGTTAATGTAGAGCTGTTTTCTTTATTATATTCGCTTTTATTTATATGTTTGTAACCATTTTTACTGTTTTTTATGCTTTTATAGGTTAAATTTCAGCTGCCATATTGGATTTTTCAAAAGGCCACTCATTTTTAAAAAGTACTTGTATATACAAATAATTTTTGGGTGTGGGCAATAATTTTGAAAGCTCTCAATTTTGGAGAGAAGGGTGGCCCGGTTGGCGCGAAACGTCCCATATATATATAAATAATTATTAACACAGAACTAATAATTACACTAAAAGTTTTTACTGTATATATGAAGTTTCTTTAAACACATTCAAACCGCACTTTGTGTAACATTTCACTTAAACACAAGAATACAACTCGGAACACAAGATGAAAACAAAAAACTTTATTTTTTAAATAAAACAAAAACACTATTTTTAACACTACAATAAACACAAAGAATATTTAAAATGAAAAAAGATGAACCGATGTTCATTTATTATGTTTATTTATTATGTTTATTTATTTATATTTATTTATTTATTATTTATGTTTATTTATTTTTAAATATTATTGTCCTGGCGAGCGCGGTTTGAGTGTATATCTCTCAAATTCTAGAAAGCAACTGACGCTTCAAGGCATTTCTTTAAAAATTTTCCTGAAAATTCATAAAATTCCTATATATTTCTTATAGAAATATTTGTAAATTTCTTTCTTACTAAATATATATAAAAAAACTTGTACAAAAAATGCACAAAATAGACGAGAAACCTTTATGGCTGGTCATCCTAAGTGAAACCAGATGTGTCAAACTTTTCAAAACGAGAAAATATTTCTAAAGTTCTTACTCAAGAATGAAAATATTTTACTGTACACAAAATAATTTTTCTATGAATATAGTTTTACTCTATATTTATAATTTAAACTTTTAAATAAATATAAAAATCAGAATATCATGAATATTTAATATTATAAATATAATACTTTGTATTTTAATTTTAATATATTATATTACAATAAACATAATACAATATTAATAATATTAAATTAATTTGAAATTTTATTATAAACACTAAAAATCTAATGTTTTTTAAATTCACTGTAAACATTTTAATTTTAATCTATACCTTAAAAATATAGCAAAATGTTAATTAATGTCAATTTGTGCATTTAAAATTGCCAAAAAGTTTAAATTATAGAAGTAAATATAACTATTTGCTTTTGTATTTATATATTTTGAATCTATCTATTATAAAAAATATGTTTATAGTTGTTAAATTAACTCAAGTCTAACATTCTCTAAATAGTTCTTAAGTATTACTTTGAACTTAAAGCGCAGACGCAAGTCTCAACTGACAAATGCAGGATATGAAAAAAATCTTGAAAGTATCTAAAAGAATATAAAATGTTGTTTCAGGACTTGTTAGATTTTAGAGAGAACTAATTCTAAATATGCTCTTGGTCACAGTAGAGTTTAAAAGTGTTTGAATATCCTTTACTAGGTCTTAGTAGACTTTAAGTTGAATTTATAGGATCTAAACGTACTTCTAAGAAGTTAATATGCTCTATTAGATCTTAAACCAATTCTAAATTTCGACTCGGGGAAATTCCTGTTTAAAATGTTAAACTCTTAATATCTCAAAACACCACCTCGACAATTTTTATCAAAATTTTATGAAAATAAATAGTAAATTTTCTAGTTTCTATTCCTATTTGATATATTATGGACATTTCATGGGATTAATAGGAAAAAAATTGTTTAAAAAATGTGTTTTTGAAAAATTTGACAAATAGTAAGAAGTAGAAACTTAACTAATTCAACTTCGTACTACTTGTCAAATTTTTCAAAAACGCATTTTTTAAACAATTTCTTTTCTATTAATCCCATCAAATGTCCATAATATATCAAATAGAAATAGAAACTAGGGAATTTACGCTTTATTTTTATATAATTTTGATAAAAATCGTCGGGGGGGTGTTTTGAGATATTAAGAGTTTATCATTTCAAACAGGAATTTCTCTACGAAATTGGCAGAAATTTAAAATGATAAAATAGTAATAGAAGGCTCATGAAATTTTCTTTTGAATCAGTGTATAATATATTATAAAAAATTAAAGTTTTACATAATAAAAATTATTAGAAAATCTATCTCCTTGCGATTGTTTTTTGTCGGTGGAACGGTTTGAGGTGAAATGCCTCATATATATATATATATATATATATATATATATATATATATATATATATATATATATATATATATATATATGAGGCATTCCATGTCAAGTGACACAGGTGTCTTACGGTGTAATGCTTACTTCAATAATTTTTTACTCTTAAACTATTAAACATGAAAATTTGGCAAGGTACATTTTGGAAAGGTTTTTTCATGCTCTTTCGATTGAAAATAGGCATTTAAAAAAAAGTTTTTTTTTGGCCCACAAAAATCAAAATTGAAAATAAATTTTAATTTTTTGGAAAAAGGGCAGCTTTTTTTTTAAACGATAGCTGAGGTTTTTTCCTAAAAGGACGTATAAATGAAAAAGTGGGACAAGAATGTTTAAACATTGAAAAAATGAATTTTCTCGAAAAACCGGGTTTAGAGCGCTCCGGTGAGTAGAAACCTCTGTTTTTCAATGTTTAAACATTCTTGTCACACGTTTTCATTTATATGTCCTGTTAGGAAAAAACTTCAGCTTTCGTTTAAAAAAAGCTGCCCTTTTTCCAAAAAATAAAAATTTATTTTTAATTTTGTTTTTTCTGGGCCAAAATTTTTTTTAAATGCCTATTTTCAATCGAAAGAGCATGAAAAAACCTTTCCAAAATGTACCTTGCCAAATTTTCATGTTTAATAGTTTAAGAGTAAAAAATTATTGAAATAAGCATTGTACTGAAAATCCCAAAAATTTAACCCCTCCCCCTCGAAAAATATTGGAGTAGGTAAAAAAATATTTTCACAAAAAATTACTATCTATTAGTACTACAAAAGCCCCAAGTTTTGCTACGATTGGAGACAATTTTTCTCCACCTGGATCACTTGACATGGAATGCCTCATATATATATATGGGGCTTAAAGCTTAAAGTCTATACTTTAAGGATTAAATAAAGCGATTGCTGAAAAATGAAAATTTATAATTGTTATTAACAATTCTTTTAAACAATTGCAAATTGAAGAATGTTCTCAATGTTTTTCAAAGATTAAATTACGATGTATTGATGCGTAAAACTCCAAGCATTAAAATAAAAAAAAGAAAAATCAGTAACCTCCAATATTATAGATATTGTGTAGATTTTTCTGATAAAATACAGGCGAAAATCGACTTTTAATCAAAAAAATCCGCTTGAAATCGTGAAGTTTCTAACAAAACAAAAGACGATCTTATTTATTCGTTTGCAATTTTATCTTTTTCCAGTAACTCGAGTCTAATTTTGTCTGCATTTTTCAGAAACATCTACACAATATCTATAATATTGGAGGTTACTGATTTTTCTTTTTTTTATTTTAATGCTTGGAGTTTCACGCATGAATACATCGTAATTTAATATTTAAAAAACATTGAGAACATTCTTCAATTTGCAATTGTTTAAAAGAATTGTTAATAACAATTATAAATTTTCATTTTTCAGCAATCGCTTTATTTAATCTTTAAAGTTTAGACTTAAAGCTTTAATTTAATAAAAATTCACTTAATTATTTTTATTTGTTTCAAAGTAAAAATAAAACGAAAATAAAATGACCCAAAACTTCAACACCAGATTACTTCAAAAATAAATTTTTTTTTTTTGAAAAAAAATTTAGGGGGAAAAAGTGTACTCATATATCTACATAGAAGCCATATTGGATGCGCCGTTTTGAATTTTTTAAAGCTGACTGTCTATTTGTAATCAGCAACCCTAAAAACCCCGAGTGATAAATTTCAAGTGAATTTGATCATTTTTAAAACATAAATTTGACATATTGGATCCGTCATTTTCAATTTTTTTACAAATTGACCCCAGGTTCGTAATAAGCGACTCCGAAAACTGTCTAGACATAATCCTTAAAGTATTTTAAATTGTTGGTTAGACACAATTACATTTATTGTAAATAAGTACTTTTTTAAGTTTATTTATTTATAACAATTATTTTGTAAATAAAAAAAATTGTATTCCTTGTTATAGTAAGGAATGTTCCCTGGTATATGTAGAATGCTTTTGTCATTGAATTAAATTAAATAATCTTTGATAAATGCAAAGAGGTGTAGACAAAAAGGTGTCACTCAGGAGTATCCCTTTGTTGCTTTGATAAATTAAATAGAATTTTTAGAGATGCATTCAAGCGAGATCAAGAGAGAAAACGTCAAGCACAAGAATTGAGCTTTCCAATTCTATAACTCGATCGACGTTCGGAAACACGCACAGTCGGGTAGCAGTGAGCGCCTCTGGGCCTATCACTGCTACACGACTGGTATTAGCGCGTGCATTCGAGTGTCGTGCGAGTTACAGAATTGAAAGGCTTAATTTATCTTAACTGTCAATTCAAAGGTTAATTTGACAACTGTGAAGATGAATAAAAAAGCATGAAAATAATTTATTACAGATAATAATATTAATATTTTGATTGTTAAAAGTTTGTATAGATTATTATGTAAACATACCCAAAATACTGGATAATAATAATTATAATTGACTTTAAGACTATCCTATGGAATGTCCAAAACCATCACTTTTTAATTACTTTTTCAAAAGGTTTGAGAATATTTTTAAATTTATTACTACTTAATATTGACTACTTTCAATGCACTATAATTTTATGCACTGACTTTTTAATTTTCTAATGTAAAAATACGTGGAAAATTTTTCCTTTTATATTGAGTCTTTTTGAATTTTTGATAATTTTAATTTCTTTTTTTAAAATCTTTTTTCTACCCTATCAAATTTTGGCTGAAGAGAAAAAGCTGTTTTTTAATTCTATTCTGGTTTAAAAAATCTGCTTTCAAAAATGTGTTTGTTGGTTAAAATGCAAGTGTCTTAAGACTTTACTTGCATTTTAATTAACAAATACATTTTTGAAAGCAGATTTTTTAAACCAGAATAAAACTAAAAAACAGCTTGTTCTCCTTAGCAAAAATTTGATGGGATGTTAAAGAAATTAATTTAAAAAATTAAATTATTATTAATTATTATTGTTAAAGAAATTTATTAAATTTGTTAAAGAAATTATTGTTTAAGAAATTTGATGGGATGACAAACTTTAATATTCAGACTAAAATTAAATTATTTTGTTTTGCATCTGATGAGATATAAGTTATTTAAATCTTGGAAAATCCTGAAAGACTCAATATTACAGGTAGAATTTGTCACAGCTCTATTACAAAACACAAGTCATCATATTTTACGGAATTATGTTTAATGTAATTAATATTTAGTAATAAATTTTTTAATATTTGCAAATTTTATAGAAAAATTAATTTAATTGTGGTGACTCTTATCCTTTTTCAGGATCTTGGATATACAAGATTCTTGTTACGTCAAGCAATATAAAGCAAGTTCAAAATAATATTGTCTTGATGTGCATTACTAAAAAGGGACGTCTTCAAGACGTCTTTTAGGCGCCTCTATGCCCACTGGGTAGTTTTCGACATATTCAACCTTTCATCGCAATGTCTTTTTTAAGAAAGGATTTAATATTTTTTAGACACAAATGTAGTAAAGTTTTATAAAATTTTCACCACATTAAATCAGCCATTTTGAATTTTTTAAAATTGATTTTAGATTTGTATAATCAGCTATTCAAGTAAAATTTTTAATTTTGAAAAACTGACTTCCTTTCTTCTTTTGTTCTAAAGATAATATGCGAATATTTATATTTACACGCTGGTGGACACATTTCCCAATCCATTTTTCCCAATAGTTAAAATTTCCAATCTTTCTTTTTCCCATACTCAACTTTTCCCAACCTATTATTTTCCAAAAAATATTCCAAAAGTAGGGGAGACCGGGGCGTAATGGATCAGGGACGTAATGGATCACTTCAATTTATTCAAAGTGGTAAACAAGAGTAATTTCGGTTTTTGATCAGAATAATGTACTTGGCATACTGTAAGTTTGTACCAAGTTTCAATGTTATTTATTTATTATTGTTAAAAATATGGTAGAAAGAGTGATTTTGGCGCGTATGAAAGTAAATTTTTGAAGTCTTTGTTTTTTGTTATATCTTTTTCAAAATTACTTGTAAAAAATTTTTGTTTATCAGGTTTTGAGCTTTAAACATTTAAAATATTAATAAAATGATTATCAATGATAACCCTTTATAAAAAATAATTGGAGAATAGATTTTTTTAGTTTTACAAAAATTTTGAGTTTTATTCTATATTGGAAAGAATTTAAGCTTTGGGAAATTCAGATCATGAAAAAATCGTTCTTTGGGAATGATTGGTTGCGGGAAATATGTCATCGGGAAGGTTGGACTGTGAATAATAGATTGGGAAAAGTGTCCTACAATCATATTTACAGTACCGTCGGGAATTATTGTTACGGCTGCACACGCACGAGCCAAAAACAACAATATTTAAATCATGATTTGTTTGTGAATACAAATGTCAGAAAATTAACAAATCTACAATTCAAACGATTATTAAATTCTACGATTAATGATTGCAGCAATCAACAAATTTGACAAAAACATTTTAAAAATAAATTTTTTTTGAATTCTTTCCAACTCTTGCACTTTTTTAAAAATTGTAGGAAAAATATAAAACTTACGTATGTGTAATTATTTAAGTTTTGTCTTTAATTTAAGACCAAAACAGTTAAAAAAATCTTAATCGGTTTACAAGATATTATTATAAAGGAGAAACCATTTTCAGCCAAAAACCGTTCAAAATCGACTAATTGTCATTTGTCAAAAAACATGCTTGACTGTTTATAATGATACCCCGCAAAACGAATAAGATTTTTCAACTTTTTTGGTCTCAAATTAAAGATGAGATTTGAATGATCACACCTATGTAAGTTTCAAATTTTTCCTGCAATTTTTAAGAAATATGCAAGAGTTGGAAACATTTAAAAAAAATTTTTACTTTTTAAATTGTTTTGTCAAATTTATTGATTGCTGCAATCTTTGTATCATTAATCGTAGAATTTAATAATCTTATGAATATTATAATTGCTAATTTTCAGACATTTGTATTTACAAAAAAAATTTGGTTTAAAGATTGGCATGTTTTTTGTCCGTGCGCGTGCAGCCGTACCGATAATTCCCGACAGTAGTGTATATATCGTGAAATGTTATTATTCAAAAGTCGACAATAATTATTACCTAAAATAATTATGTGAATTTTTTCAGCATGTGACATTCCCGGTAATTGTGAGATTTATGTTGATTCTTTGGCTGGGAGCAGCGATATTGAAAACATTGCCACTTTTTGGATTTGGTCTATATTATCAAAATGGAAAATGCCGTCGATATAGAGAAGCGGAAGAAAGTGGTGACATTGCGTACGCGTACATTTGGTTCATATGTGGTTTGTAAATTAATTTTTATCAAAAATAGTACATTGTGCCCCAATTATTGAAAGAATGAGTTTTCCAATCGGCCTCTCTGTAAAAAAGACGAAAAATTGTCCGTGACTGAAAAGAATTGGCGGTGATATGGTGAATAAGTTTTCGAGTAAAACCGGTATTGGGGGATATGGTATTTCTATCATCTTTCTGGCGGTAACACATTACATTACTGACCATGCTTAAGCTTATGGTAACATCTGTTTTTCTGTCACATTTGTCTTTTTCACCTTCTTTCGTACGAGGTGCACATTACAAGGTGCTTTGTGTAACACCTCCGTAGTTAAAAAACCGAACAGATTTTAGACTAATCCGAAATGTTTTCAAAACAATACCATTTATAGTCAGGTTTTGGTCACCCAAAGTTAATCCAGATAAATCCGAACTCTATACAGTTTGTGAATAAATAGTGAATTCGGAGTTGTTCCGAAGTTAGTCCGATCATATGCAACTAGTATATGCAAAAAGAATCCGGTTGGTTTAAGCAATGAATTGGCAAATAATTCGAAACAGCCTGCTCATGGTTAGATTTTTGTTAATAAAAATTAGTCCGGATAAATCCAAACTCAGTTCGGTTTGTGTATAACCAGTAAATCACAGGGGATGAAAGCATAAAATGTTACATTTTTTAAGAGAATAATTCAATAAATTTGCTTCTATTTCACAATTTCATTACTTTGACAATGTAAAATTACATAGAAAAGGAGTTTAGGTCTTCTTTCATACCCCCTTCGTGTTAGTCAGATGCTGGTATAGATCTGCACAGTATTGCATAGTGCATTTACATGCTTAGAATATAGGAAAACCGTTCTAATACTAATTTAACACAAACAAACCTTTAAGGTATTTGTTGCGTCGATTCATTTTCGTCAGATTTTTTTAAATTTTACTTAATTATTCTTTGGATATTTATCTACAAAATAAGGCCTATTAAAATAAAATTCACCGCCTGTAAGTCTTAAAAAGTGAAATCAAAGTTTCGATCTTTAACATGTACGGTATAGGTAAAGCATGAGTTTATTACAGATTTTTAATTTTTGCTGTTGTACTAATCGTCAGATTAAAAAAAAACTTTTTTGTCAGAAACTCGCATTCAAAATCGTTTCATAAGTAAAATCGTCTGATACAAACTTTTGAGACTGACCAGTTTCGCGACAAATACCTTAACTGGAAAAAGGATAACTTTCGATAAAATAGCGAAAGTATTCGTTGAAATAGCGAAACTATTTGCTGCAATAACTAAAAATATCGCTACTATAATGAAATTTGTAATTATTCAAAGTGAAGATTTTATTTCGTGTAATATAAGTTTTTCTATATTTTGTAATTTAAGTACTGAGATTACTGTTTCCTTAGACCTTTTAAAAAAATTTTAAAATGTCAAAATGTTAATAGATTTATGTTTTATAAAGAGGAAAAATGTAGCACCATATTAATTGTTTTGATATTTGTATATTCTAAATGTCAGTGAGCAGCAAAATTCAATAAATTTGATCAATTTTTAAAAATCTATTTCGTCATATTGAATCCGCTTTTTAAAAAATTTTAAATCTGACTTCAGATTCGTATTCAGCGACTTCAAAACCCTCCGTAGTAGCCATATTCAAGCAAATTTGATCAATTTTTAACAATATTTTATGTTTTACCGCCATATTGGTTCCATCAATTTAAAAATTTTAAATTCGATTTTAAATTCTTATTCAGCACCCTTTAAAAACTTCTTTCTACCAAGTTGAATACAAATCTATTAAAATGGGTTGAAGTTATTCAAGTTTTTACATTATTTTGTAATGGTTGATTGTTAATTATATATGATGCATTATCAGTCATCTGGTTGATTTACTATAAATATACAAAGAATTTTTTTTAGTTTTTCCATCCCTTAAATTAATTCCGGAAATTCGGGAGATGTATTAAAAAAAGCTATAAATAGCCAGACAGTCGTTTTTTCATTACTTTCTCATGTAAAGTTCATGACAAAAGTTTTTACATTATCAGTCTTTCGGTTGATTTACTATACATATACGAAGAATTTTTTTCTAGTTTTTCCATCCCTTATATTAAATTCGGAATTTCGGGAGATGTATTAAAAAAGCTATAAATAGGCTGACAGTCGTTTTTACATTACTTTATAATGTAATGAAAAAGTCGGGAACTAGTCTAGGAATCTTGATACGCTAGATCCCAGTGCACACCATTCTCACAGTCAGTAGACCGAAACAAATAAAATCTCAAAGTGAGATGAAAATTCTTCTTAATAATTAATTTGACACTTTATTTTCAATATACGAATATTTATCTACAAAAAAGAGAAATTTTTGTTTATATTTCTATTTCATTCTCTAGAAGAAAAGAAAAAATTAGTGCCCAACTGTAAGAGGAAAAAATTCTGCAAAAGAAGAGGAATCGTCTAAAATTGAAAACATTTTTTCTTCGGTGTAGGTCAACTCCATTGTATGAAAACGGCATCTTTGAGCTCCACCTACTACCAACATTACAACTAAATTTTACCTTGCTTGTATATCTATGGGGGTATTCATAATATTAACTTTAGCTAAGACTGAAGCATTGCTGAATATAGTGTAGAATTTTCATTTTTATCCAATTAACCCATTAACGCCCAAATGACCACAATTTTATCTTAAACTTCAACACACGATTTAAAGTATTTTCATGTAATGAATTATAGCAGTATTACATCCGTAAATATAACATTGTATAAATTTAATTAATTATTTTTAAGTCTAGTCTTGCGTCTAATAACTCGGGAATGATTCAAATTGATTTTTATTATTGTTGAATTTGTGTTCTGGAGGATTTAAAAAATCATTAACGCGATAAACGCTGTAATGTTCTTTTGGCAGGAACAAAAAAAATATTATAAATACAAAAATAAATTGGAAAAGGAGTTTGAAGAAATGTTAACAAAAATTTACAACGAATTAACATTCTTCAAAAAAATAGAGATGTCAAGAAATAGATTTAGACGACAGTTAGATAGCAATTTGAAAGGAGACATTTACTTTTATTATAGTAGTTGAAATTTTTGTTTATTACACGAATTTTTACTTTCAGGAACTTGTTGAAATAGTGGTGAACCTTGGCTTCCTTCTTTAAGGTTTGGAATTTGATTGGTCCGAATATTTAAAAACTACCACAACTGATTTGAAATTTTTAGAACTTTTAGAGAAGATTGTTTCAAGGTGAAGGAAAAGGAGGTTGGGAAATTGTGATTGGCTTAGTAAAAAGGAAAGTGGTTAACAACTCATTAGGCTAAAGATAGTATTGGGCCTTACAGGCCCATCCTTGTGAAAATGGGAGTTAGGTAGGCGTATTTTAAATAGGGATGTTTTTAAGTAATAGGGGTTTTTAAAGTTCTTGTCGTTTTCAAAAGATTGAGCAAAAATTCACTTTTTCAACAAGATCCTGAAAATTTACGTCTTTGACGTGCTGGGAGAAGCGGATGCTTATCCTCTCCCGGTCCCGGCTGCTGTTTTGGATGGCATTTGTGTGCCGGGGTTGGATGCATATCCCTTGCCGGACATTACTATCATTCTTGACGGCGTTGGTTTGCCGGGGTGGGATGCCTATCCGCTGCCAGAGTCGAGTGTCATTTTGGATATGTTCGGTAGACCTTGTCGTGGTGGCGGGGCTTTTCACTAAAAGCACAACCAACAGGGTGGTTCCCTGATTCTAAAACCAAAAAAAAAATGAATATGAATCATAATAATAACGAATTACCCCAAGGAGGAACCCCGAAAGGGGACAATACTCCCGACGGTGTCTCTTCAAACACCGCCGCAGGCCCCACGGATTTTTGGGGGGGGGGCCAAAACATGAACCAGCTGACAAGCTATGAGGCAAATGTCTCAGACCAGTTCCTGGCTATTCCGGGAATTTTTAAAAGCTTGCGCCAAGGATTCAAGCGACAAAAAAACGTCAGTCGTGATATCCAGGATGGCGTGACGGTTTTGGAAAGTGCGTTCGATATAATCTGTAAGAATTTACGTTTTATCCCCGAGCCTTTCAAGGACCAAGAGCCGCAACATCTAGCTGTGGGAGCTCCACAGCAGACGGAGAGCACTACTGCAGCTCTGGACGGCAAAACGACATGCCCTAATAAGGCAAAAAGCGTTAACAAACGCCCCAGGGAAGGTGCAAGCCCAGATGCGAGTCCGCAACGGGCGACTCAAGGCGGGAAAAGAATCAAGCGAAGAAATGCTCCACAGCTTGGTTCTGAGTCGCTAGTTGGAACGAAAGAGGCGCCCTCAAATAGTCCTGGCAAGTCGTATGCTGAGACCGTCTCGAAGGACGGAGCGGACAATGGGGACGGCTTCAAAGTTGTTAAGAAGAAAAAGAAACGGTCTCCAAAAGAGAAGCCCTCAGATGAGAAAAAAGAGTTTCCGAAGCCCCCTTCGAAGCTAAGGAGCACGGAAGCCGTTAAAATCACGGCAAGGGACCCAAGTTTGTATGAGGGTATCTTGCCGCTGATAAAAGCGAAGGTAAACCCAGAAGATACGGGTACCGTGATCCGGAAAATCAGGAGAACTTTAAAAAAGGAGGTTCTTGTGATAGTGAAAAAGGGTGGAGAGATCTTAAAATTCGCAGATGCACTGTCTTCGGCCCTGCATGGCAAGGCTGAGGTCACACCTCTAATAAATAAAAGGTCTCTAGAGATTAAGGACTTGGATGAAGCCACCACAGAGGATGAGGTGACTTCAGCACTGAGAGAAAAACTGGGTAAACCCAACCTGACAATGGAGTGCCGACTTTTGCCGCGGTACAGAGGAACTAAGCTTGCTCTGGTACGTCGGCTGGATAAATGCTCCAATTCGCGAGCATGTTGAAGTAGCTAGGTGCCAAAAGTGCCTAGGTTACGGACACAGAACTCTATCCTGCAAAGGCCCCGACAGAAGTAAAAACTGTCGGAGATGCGGCGGAGAGAGACACCTCGCGAAGAGCTGTAACGATAAGCCGAAGTGCCTTACTTGCTTGGACCTGGGGAAGCCGGAAACGGATCACGAGTCCGGTAAGAGAGCCTGCCCGGTTTACAGGGAAGAACTGCAAAAGATTAAAAGGGCAAATCCTTAAAATTTTTTGCAGGTCAACCTGCATAGAAGTAAGGATGCACAGTTGCTCATAATGCAAACAGCAAGGGAAAATGAGGTCGATATCCTGTTCTGCAGTAAGCAGTATCAAGGAAGCGACCGCGCCCCTTGGTATCAGGATAAGGCGAAGAGAGCCGCCATAAAGCTGTGCAACCCAGAATTGCGGGTTGACAAGTTTCTGGAGACGAGCAGTGGGTTCGTGTGGATAGAGGTGGCTAATATACGTATGTATAGCTGCTACTTCTCACCGAACGACCCACTGACAAACTTCGAAGCCAATATCGAAGACCTAGAAGCGAGCCTCACAGAATCCAGGCTGGATGTCATCATCACTGGCGATTTTAACGCAAAGTCGCCAGAGTGGGGTGAGACGAGACTCGACAAGAGAGGAATTCGTATTGGAGAAATGATCTCCAGAAACGACTTATTGGCTGTAAACCGAGGCAATACATGGACTTTTAGACGAGGTGCGATAGGATCAATTATAGATTTAACGATCGCATCGTCTAAACTATTTAGCCGCATAAGCGACTGGCGGGTCTCTGAAGAATATACCGCAAGTGACCACCAGTACATTGAGTTCTCAGTCTCGATGGGAGACACACGAGGAGGAAAAAGACAGGATGTTCCTAGTCGCAAAACCTCCTCGTGGAATAAAAAAAGACTCGACAAGGAAAAGTTCGACCGGTCCCTAAGAGAAGCCCTTTTAATTGAGGACTTAGGCTGGGTGAAGAGGCCGAGCAGTCTGGATGGGGAGGTTCGAGCGGTGAGGAACATGATAGTCACCGCTTGCAATGCGTCTATGCCACGCAAAGGCGCCATTCCCGTAAGAAAATCCTTGCACTGGTGGTCAGAAGAGCTAGCCTCCTTGAGGAAGGAATGCCTCAAAGCAAGAAGGACATATACTCGATCTAAGGGAGATCCCTTGCTGAAAGAGGCTTTCAAGGAGGCGAAAAAGAACCTCAAGAAAGAGATCCGCAATTCGCGACGCCGTAGCTGGAAGGACCTTATCGAGGAAGTCAATAAGGACCCATGGGGTCTGGCTTTTAAAATCGTTACTAAGAAATTAGCGACGAGACAAAAGACCCCTGGCCTGGACAATCCCGATTGGGTCAGAAAGATAATAAATTCTTTGTTTCCTTCTGCAGAACCATACCTTAGAAGGGACTGGAGTTTTTGCAATGTCGAAGAGGAAGAACTCTTCACACTTAGTGAACTACAAAAAGCAGGCAAAAGATTGAAAACAGGCAAGGCGCCTGGAATCGATGGGATAAGTAACGAGATCCTAAAGTTGGTTATCGACACTTCACCCCAGATTCTGCTTCGATGCTTCAATCTTTGCCTTGAGAGAGGAGAGTTTATCCGCGACTGGAAGCGACAGAGGTTAGTCCTTCTAAGAAAAGGTGAAAAACCTCTAGATAAGGTTTCATCGTACAGGCCTATATGCCTGCTAGATACGATGGGGAAACCTCTAGAGGATATGGTTCTGCAGAGAATGCAAAGCCACTTGACCGAAGAGAATCGTCTATCCAATCACCAATTTGGTTTCCGTCAAGGCAAGTCTACAGTTGATGCCATCCAGGCAGTAGTAGACATAGCCAAAGCAGGAAAAAACAAATTGGGACCAGATAAGAAGAAGAGCTTCTGCGCGTTGGTAGCTATTGACATACGCAACGCGTTTAATTCCGCAAGATGGAAGGATCTCATCGAGTCGATGAAACAGAAGAACATGCCGCCCTACTTGTTGCGGATAATGGATAATTATCTAAGCGACAGGTGGGTCATATATGAGAGAGACACCTGCACTCTTAAGGAGGAGATGCAACGTGGGGCTCCTCAAGGCTCGAGGGTGGGTCCATTTATATGGAATGTATCTTACGATGACTTCCTGCGAATGGATCTGCCTGAAGGTGCGGTGATCATCGGCTTTGCGGATGACGCGTTGTTCGTGTGCACTGCCGAAAGCGAGAAGGCTCTTGGGACATTGGTGAACGAATGTCTGCGACGAGCAAAAAGCTGGCTGGATACCAGAGGTCTAGAAATGGCCCTGGAAAAGACCGAGGCACTGCTTGTCACAGACAGACGTGGTTATGAGCTCCCACGAATCGTGATAGACGGATTCGAGGTCAAGTGGGGTAAGCAAATTGAATATCTTGGTGTGGAGTTGAATGGAAAGTTAAACTTCCACCACCACATGGCTACGGCGTCAAATAAGGCGATCGAGTGTGCGGCTAATCTTTCACGGTTAATGCCAAATATAGGCGGACCCCGTGAACAAAAAAGAAGACTGGTGGCGAGTATCGCCCACGCTAAAATACTCTATGCAGCACCAGCGTGGGTCCCATCCCTGAGGAGTAAAAGATGTTTGACCATCTGTGAAAAGTTCTTGTCAGCGCAGAGATAACTACGCGTATCATCTCTGCATATAAGACGGTATCTACGAGTGCTGTACAGGTCCTTGCAAGTGTCCCGCCAGAAGATCTTTTGGCGAGGGAAAGGGAAGAAATGTTTCTCTTTTTTAAAGAAAGAATTTTCCAGGATGAGGAAATAAGACCAAGCAAGGGCCTGATACGCAAAGAAGCGAGGCACAGGCTTATAGAAAGATGGCAAGAAAGATGGGATGGTGAGGAAAAAGGTCGATGGACTTATCGCCTTATCCCGGCACTCGCCACCTGGATAAATAGGAAACACGGTCAGGTTTCCTATTATACGACGCAGGCGCTCACTGGTCACGGGTGTTTTAACTCGTACCTGTGTCGCTTTAAATTACGCGAGGATGAGGTGTGTGCGTACTGCCAGTTCCCCGTTGACAACGCAGAGCACACCCTCTTCTCATGCAGGAAATGGGACTTGGAGAGGCAGGCCATGTTCGAAGGTGTAAGCAGTCAAGTTACACCAGAGAACATGGTATCGCTGATGACCCAGTCAGAAGAAAATTGGCGGCATGTCAAGAACTTTATAATCTCGGTTATGTCGAGAAAGGATCTAGACGGCCGCCAAAAAGCGTAATTTAAACAGCTTTTAATTTGTTTGTTTGTTTTTTATTTTATATGTTTCTGTTTTAGACCCGTTTAATATTTTATCTATTGACATTCTAAATTATTTTAACATTAAATTTTTTTTTTACTTTTGTTGTGCTGTTAATTCCGCTATTATATTGAAATAGTTTTGAACTTTTTAACTATTGACGTAGGAGAACCGCAGGTAAAGAACAAAGTCGCAGCAACGACAGAGTTGGAGCGCCACCCTCGAAGGCTAAAGTCTTACGACAGTTCCGAGGGAGGATAAAGGGCTCCAAAAGAAGGGTTACGGGTTTTAGTGGGTCGGGCTGGCAGTAGGTCGCCAGTATTCTAAATTTATTATAATACTTATTTATTTTACTTTTTTTTTTATTTTTCTTCAGTTTTGTTATACCAACCCCACATAACCTTGGAGTGCGGAATCCAAGGTATCTGTGGGCAGATTTCCCAAAAGTCCCTCAGCAAAAAAAAAAATAAAATAAAATTTAATAAAATATAGTAAATAATGGTAAACTTCTTATATAAAGAATTTTATATACTTAAAGAATAGTTTCACCATAAAAATAATATGAATAATTAAAATTCATTAAATATAAAGAATTAAAAATGTTAATTAAATTTAACTTTTATAAAAGTTTAGAATATTCTTTATTTACCGCATGATTATATTTAAGAATAAAAAAATAAATGAATTAATAAAATAAGAATTATTTAAATATTTAATAATTATTTATAATTAACTATACTCAATAATTTTTCTATATAATTAATTAATTAATATTTAAAGAAGTTGAAATAATTTTGAGGTTAGCTAATTAAAGTTATTGAATATAAATAATTCTTATATAATACTTATTTTTTTATCTCACTCATTCTTATACTTCATGCTTAAACTAATTTTAACAATAAAATACATATAGTTTAAAAGTTAAATTTTTAATAATAACTGTAGAACTTATAAAATAATAAAAATCAATAAAATAGTAAAATTTCAGGAATTTGAGAATTTACGTAGACTATAGACAGAGACTCTATTGTTTCATATTATATGTATTGTTTGTGTGAGAGTGCACTGTCGTCGGGACGATTTAGATATTTACGCAAGATTACGAAAAAGTGTACTATTGTTTGTGGAAGGTATCGGACGGACGACCTTAAATGCAATTTTCTTTTCATTCTATAACTTTATGATTAACAATTTATTGATTTTTGGGCTTTAGAATTTGAAAGTTTTTACAATCTTTGAAAAAATGAAACTTTTGAAGTAAATACACTTGAAGCTATAGCATTTCGCTGTCTTTTGTTAAATTTAAAACTATCTATGTGTATAAAATTTGTTTAGGGTTGGCAAGAAGACGCGACAAGGTTCGAAAATAACGTTATTTATTTAGGAATGGTATGGTTCATTATTATCAGTATTTGAGGGGGACGTCACACTCCGGACGTAAAATGGTTACTTAAGGATAAAGGACGAAAAGTGACCACAAAAAGATTTACAATTACATTTTATATTTTTGCGAATGAAAGGTTTTGAGCTAGGTTTCGTTTCCTGATATTAAATTTTCATAATAAAATGCTCAATGAAGATTAAAGTATACTCTGTGTTGTTGTGCTTCATTTGTCGGATAAATTGGTGGTGATGTTGGAGCGTTTGCTGTTGAGGCCTGGTCTAAAGTCTCCTAGTAGATGTATGGACCAACCATAAATTGAATGAAGGGTGTAGCCATGAACTAAAGTGTTAACTACTGATTTCAGTATTTGGAAAATGGTGAGAATTCCAAATATTCTACGACTTACTGTACGGAAAGTAAGAAATTTTCCTTGGAGGGTTGACTTATTGCAGGTGGGATTGCTTCGATGGCCATTGGTAAAATTTTGTACCAACGTTCGTTGACAAGATAATATGAAGTTGAAGAGTATTGCACTAAATCTGGGTTCCTCTGGTTTTTAGAATGTGGGTCCTCGGAGAAAAGAAGTACGTTAGGTTGTTAGCCGACACTTGTAACTCCATATAACAATTTTCTCCTTGCTGAATTTTGACCTCCATCGGTGTGCATTTGATTATGTGAATCGCCTCTCTGGAAAGTAATTCCATATACCCTAGACCTTTCATTATATCATACGCGAATTGGTAGAGACCTGAGTAGCTAGAGACAATGCATTTTTAATAACCTGTTGTTCTAAATTACATTTTTGTGTTATAATATCGGCGTACAATTGCTTGATTTGCTTTCTAATAAGCTTTTTAACATAGATGAATTTTGAATTGACGTACGCGAAAATGTCTAAATTTGAAATTAAAATTTTCTTATTTTTAGCAAAGCTTTCTTCGGGTTGTGTTTTAAAAATGAATAAGTTAGGGTACTCGGTTTTCGTAATTTTATACCCACAAACAAGTTCACTTGATTTAAAATTAAGAGCGAATGTGATCTCTCCTTTGCTAACAGAATAAATAGTTTGAGGGTTAGACATGTCAAGACCTATCATTTTATTTGCTCTACCTTCATACAATCTATATATATATAAGATGAGACTTTTGTCTGTACATTGCTCAGAACTTAAAATTTTACACATACTTATTCGTTTTGAGCATCCAAGATTCCAAAAATTCCAATAAAAAATTTCGTGTATGTATGTATGTATGTATGTATGTCCGCATGTCACAGAATCTTTGTTCGCGAATCACTTAAAAACGGCTCAACCGTTTGAAACCAAATTTGTCAGGATGTTTCACCTTAGGCCAAGGAAGTTTTTTAAATTTACAAATTTGAAAAATATTAATTAGTACAGAAGATATTTAATTTTTTCAACAAATTCAAAAATAAAAAATTTTTAAATTGAACCTTTTTTAAAAAATGCTTTCAAACTTTGTATAATTGAGTATAACATGTTATTTAATCACATTCTAGAATAGGTTTGCCAAAAAAATGTCCTATAACTAAAATGAAAGTATAAACATGACTTTATAAAGATTCAAATAATCGCAAATATCAAAATTTTATATTTTTTAATGAATTGCTTTTAAATGATCTGCAATTGATTGTTACATGTCATTTGGACAAATTTTAGCATAATTTTTCCAAAAATTGTGTCCTATAACTAAGATGTAAACATAACAATGTTTTTAAAAAATCGAAATTTTTTAAATTTTAGATTTTTTAATGAATTGCTTTTAAACTCCGTATAATTGAATAATACATGTTATTTAGTCACATTTTAGCATAATTTAGCAAAAAATACTATTCCATATTTCAGATGTAAGTATAATAATTTTTTCGGAAAATTTTAAAAAACGAAAAAATTATCTATTTATAAGATACAATTTTTGGAAAAATTATGCCAAAATTTGACCAAATAGCATGTAACAATGAATGATCTAAAGATAAAATCATTTAAAAACAATTCATAAAAAATATAAAATTTGAAAAATTTCAATTTTTTTAATTTTTTGAAAACATTTTTATACCTACATCTTGGTTATAGAACATTATTTTTGGCAAAAAAATTTTACATTTTAATAGATTGCAGTAAATTAATCAGTTATGATTTCACCTTTAATATTAATCAGTTATGACTTTTGTGATATATATATATATATATATATATATAGATATATATATATATATATATATATATATATGGGACGGTCCACGTCAACAAAAACAGAGCTGTGGCCAAAAATTGTCGCAATGAAAAAAGACGTTTAAGGGCTTAAAAAATACGTACACTCGTGTACTTTTAATAACAGGTGGGCGTTTTTGAAAATCCAATATGGCGGCTTAATTACAAGCGAAGAAAGTCAACAAAATCACAAATCGACAAATAATATCGTTAATAAAAATTTCAAAATCCATGGAAAAAAATTAAACGAAACTTTTTTAAACGTTTCAGAGGTCGCTTAATACAAACCCGAAGTCAGATTTTGATTAGAGTTAAAAAATTTAAAATGGCGGAAGCAAAGTGGTGGACAAATTTTAAAACTCTTTAAAATCGCTCAAAAATGGTTACTGGGGGTTTTCAAGGTCGCTGACTACTAATATGACCTAAGTTTTTAAAAATTAAAAATGGCGGATCCAATATGGCAGTCAATTTTTCGAAAATTCATTTAATTCGTTCAAAACTTGTTCTATGGGGGTTTTTTAGGTCGCTGATTACAAATATGTCCTTTCACTCTAGTTCGCTCATTTTTTTTTAATTTCGATAATTTAATTCGATATTTTAACAATTTATGCAACACATCTGTAATACCATTCAACAAAAAGAATTAATTAAATGTTCCATTAAAAAAATTAAAAGTAAAAATTACATTAAAATAAATTTATTTCGAACATAAATGTAGTGTTTGAGAAGCGCAGTCGTTTCAGCGATAAGAAACAATAACACGCTCGCGAACGCTCAATAAGGAGCAGAGTCGCGCACTTTATAAATAAACAATTGCATTTTGCACTAAAATTGAATATTTTTATTTGAAAATATTGTCAGTTATTTTTCATTTCAAGACAAATAAAATGCAACTTAAAAAATTAAAATCGATCAATAAGTTTTTGAGAAATTCATTTTTCAATTAAACACGTTCAAAATTTTCAATAGTTAATAACATTAACAAAAAAATTTTTTTTGCAAACTCCTTTGGTAGTATAATTTCTTATATAAAATACTATTAAAATAACCACATTAGTACGGAAAAAAATTAAAAGGTTTTGGGTGGCTCCTTTCAGGAATTCTAACTCTCTTTTGGGGTTTTTATAGGTCGCTAATTACAAATATGACCTTAGTTTCTAAAAATTCAAAATGACGGATCCAATTTGGCTGTTGATTTCATTAAAAATTTATCAAATTTGTTCGAAAATTTCCTTTTAGGGTTTCTATATGTTGCTGAGTACTAATTCATGGGTTTCCTATTAATATACTAAAATACTAAAATACTAAAATAATATGTAGTCGAATTCAAAAATTTAAAATGAAATTAGAAAAATTAGAATTCAATCCAAAACGACAGAAAAGTTTAAGAAAAATTTAGCCAACTTAAACTGTTTTAAGGTACTCAAACGCAACCACACCTTTGAGCGTAAAGCATAATTAAGGGGTTTAAAATTAATCAGACAATTTAAATTTCCTATTTTTGAATAAATATTTGTAAAAAGCAATCTTCAAAATCTTGAAAGACAAATTATAATCCAGTTTAGTATATTAATAGAAAACCCATGAATCAGTACTCAGCAACATATAAAAACCCTAAAAGTAAATTTTCGAACAAATTTGATAAATTTTAATTAAATCAACAGCCATACTGGATCCGCCATTTTGAATTTTCAAAAACTAAGGTCATATTTGTAATCAGCGACTTAAAAAACCCCCATAGGGCAAGTTTTTAACGAATTAAATGAATTTTCGAAAAATTGACTGCCATATTGGATCCGCCATTTTTAATTTTTAAAAACTTAGGTCATATTAGTAGTCAGCGACCTTGAAAACCCCCGAGTAACCATTTTTGAGCGATTTTAAAGGGTTTTAAAATTTGTCCACCATTTTGCTTCCGCCATTTTAAATTTTTTAACGCTAATCAAAATCTGACTGCGGGTTTGTATTAAGCGACCCTTGAAACGTTTAAAAAAGTTTCGTTTAATTTTTTTCCATGGATTTTGTAATTTTTATTAACGATATTATTTGTCGATTTGTGATTTTGTTGACTTTCTTCGCTTGTAATTAAGCCGCCATATTGGATTTTCAAAAACGCCCACCTGTTATTAAAAGTACACGAGTGTACGTATTTTTTAAACCCTTGAACGTCTTTTTTCATTGCGCCAATTTTTGGCCACAGCTCTGTTTCTGTTGACGTGGAACGTCCCATATATATATATATATATATATATATATATATATATAAACAATAAATTTACACATTTTAAACATATTAATTAGAATATATTAATATGTTTATTAATATTACATATTATTGATTCAATTTTTTCTTAATATTTAAAAAATGGAAAATCCTAATTTTTTTTAAATATATATCTTTTACACTTTTGACGTCAAAATAATGGAATTTAGAATAATTTGTTTATCCATGTAATCAAAAAAATTTCAATTACAAAACATCGAAAATATTAAAAATGGTAAACGATAAATGGTAAACAACATTAAAAATATTAATTCATAGCTTTAAATTTATTTTTAAAGTAGATTGAAAATGGAGATTTTTTATGATAAAATTCATACTACAGAAATTCAAGAATACCTGTGAAACGATACTTGCATTATGTTACTGGGGAAAAACTTAGATAGTAAAAAGTTATGTTATTCTACTTCTAGGTTTAACTATTATGTATATTTTGAGCATTGTAAAGGCAAAAGTTAAACAGAGTATACTGAAAAAAAATTATTTGATTTAAATAACCGATTATTTGTCTATAATCAAATAAATATTTACTTGAATCAAATAATTTTTATTTGAATCAAATATTTCAGTATTTGAAGCAAATACTAATTAATTAATTCAAATAAAACTTATTTGATTCAAGTAAATATTTATTTGATTATAGACAAATAATCGGTTATTTGAATCAAATAATTTTTTTTTAGTGTATCCATTATCATTTTTGTGTAACAAACTATCCGGTTTTCCTATCTTTGTCCAAATTTTTCTATGTGTATATTTTCTCATCAAATATAAATTTTTTATGATAAGAATAAACGATAAATAAAACTACAAATGGCTACAATAATTTGCATATTTTATAAAAATACTCTTCGACGGGTTTTTGTTTTTACAAATACTTTTAACAGGGGTTCTACCAACTGGGCAAAACAGGAAATATGCAGGAATTTTATTTAATCGGGAAAAATTGTGCATTCAGCTTGCAATATAGGTCTTCTTTTACATTTAAGCAATAATGATACAATTAGTTGGAATTTGACTTTACTATAACTCCAAAGACTGGTGGAAATTTAGGATTAACTTATAATACTATAATTAAATTTCTACAAATAATTGACAAACATTGTTTTCTGTATTTTAATAAATAAAAAATGTATTATTTGATGATAAAAATGTAATCACTGTTTTAAAATAGTAATATTTATATAATGAAATAGTTAATGGTAGTTAATTATTATTTCTCCAGTCAAATTAAATTTCCTACTATTTCCTATTTTTCGAGACTGCTAGACAGACTATTAAATGTATCTGTAGAAACTAAAACCCGTCGAAGACGGGTACGACAGCTAGTCTATATATATATATATATATATATATATATAAGATGAGACTTTTGTCTGTACATTGCTCAGAAATATAAATTTCCCATATAATTATTTCTTTTGAGCATCCAGGATTCCAAAAATGCCAATAAAAAATTTCGTGTATGTATGTATGTGTGTATGTATGTCCGTATGTCACAGAATCTTTGTTCGCGAATCACTTAAAAACGGCTCAACCGTTTGAAACCAAATTTGTCAGGATGTTTCACCTTAGGCCAAGGAAGTTTTTTAAATTTACAAATTTGAAAAATATTAATTAGTACAGAAGATATTTAATTTTTTCAACAAATTCAAAAATAAAAAATTTTTAAATTGAACCTTTTTTAAAAAATGCTTTCAAACTTTGTATAATTGAGTATAACATGTTATTTAATCACATTCTAGAATAGATTTACTAAAAAAATATCTTATAACTAAGATATAAGTATAAACAGAATTTTTAAAAAATCGCAAATACCCCAATTTTATATTTTTTAATGAACTGCTTTTAAACTATCTATAAGTAAGTATTACATGTTCTTTAGTCATATTTTAGCATAATTTTGCTAAAAATAGTGTCCTATAACTAAGATTAAGGTATAAAAATATTTTCAAAAAATTTTAAAAATTGCTAACTTTCAAAGTTAACATTTTTTAATGAATTGCTTTTAAACTCCGTATAATTGAATAATACATGTTATTTAGTCACATTTTAGCATAATTTAGCAAAAAATACTATTCCATATTTCAGATGTAAGTATAATAATGTTTTCAGAAAATTAAAAAAAAGAAGTGCTTATATGTTGATAGTTGTGGAGGATCTGCAAAAACATTTTTATATATTACGCTATGGCATTTGTTAAGAAATAAAGGAACAAATGTTTGCAACATGTCATTTACAGGTATAGCATTGCATCCTAATGGAAAAACTGTTCATAAAGCTTTTGGCTTACCCGTTCCATTATACAGTGATTCATTTTCAAACATTAAAGTTCAATCTAAAGAAGGGCTCTTTTTGAAAAATATAGATGTTTTTATTTAGAATAAAACACCAATGGCTTCAAAATATGCTTTAGAAATTATGAATTATCTATTAAGAGATGTAATGAATTATGAACGAACCTTTTTGTGGTAAAATTGTAATTATAGGCGGAGATTCTTAACAAACTTTACCAATTAAAGAACAGGGGGCTAGATAAGAAATAATAAATTTATTAATAAAAAGTAGTAAACTATGGAAATATTTCAAAAAGTACATATTAACATATAATATAAGACCTTTACCACAAGAAACGGAATTTGTAGATTTTTTACTTTTTGTCAATGGTGAATTAAATGATGCAGATAATAATGCTTTATTACGAGAATATATTATTCAAAAAGGGAATAGGTATACAAAATTTAAAACAAAATTTTATTCTTTAAAGATAAAATGTTTTAAATAACTATGTCTTTATCTTTAGAGTAAATTAATTAGAAACTTTTCGGTGTAAAAACATTTCCGTCTTTATTAGCAGAAAGAAAAGGATGGGCGTAGCGCGTAAAATTAGTGACTAGTATGTAAGATAAAAACTATGTCGTAAACAACTCGTGAAACTATTCACGTTAATCTATATCGAAACGGTCAAGCTACTGTATAGTTTAATTTCATTAACTGATTTATATTGTTAAACGTTCTAGGATCTATATAGTTTCACTTTATTAACTACTTTACGTTGTTCATCTATATAAATTCTGTTAAGCAAAACTAGATAATAAATAATATGAAAAACTATTTCACCAGGGCGCCCAAGTTTCTTTTCTCGTTAACAAGTTGTTTTACCAGTTCTATATAAGAAGAGACGGTTTTATTCTTAAACTAAAAAGACAAATATTATTTTTGTCTGATTTTTATCACACTCTGTTTTTAATAGAGTGTTCCAATTAAATTAATTCCTTTTCCTTCTTTAGATTAGTACTTTATTTTTAAATTTCTTTTTTTGAACAATTTTTGCCATGTATTGTATTAATAAAATATTAATTTGAAACATTGGTTCAATATTGGTAACCAAGAAAAAAACATTCATTAATTTAATTTTCAAGCGCTGGAAAATAATTGGTTATTAATATTGGTTCAATATTTGTTATCAATAAACAACCAAGGCTTGGAATTTCCGGCATTGGCCTCGGATGTACATAAATTGTTTTAGATCCACAATACAGTTTTAATACAGATTCACAGGATTGTTCTGATATAGTAAAATTATCAAGAAACTTTATGATCGTAGCGTTACATTTCTAGACCGTTTCTATAACATTTCACAATACCGGAACTATACAGTAAATAGTAAAACTATACCGATACGTTGTAGATACGTGACAAATTTCCACACGGGATGCTATTTTATAAATTTGTAAAATTGAAAAAAAACAAGTAAAATGTCTTCCGATCGAGCGAGGACAACAACGCTAGTACTAGATTAATTTAAATTGATTTCGATTATGCGCAACGGAAAAATAAGAACATAAACATTATTTTTTCGAAAAATATTGTAATTTGTTTACTCATTGAGTAACAGGAAAAAATAAGCAATTAAGAATTCAAAAGTCGACTATGATGGATCTCTTAGTAATATTAAACCAGGAACATAAACATCCAATAAAATTTGTAGGTTCCAGACCATTTTCAATAGTAAATTATAAAAAAGTCCCACTGTGCATCACGCTGCAGTGCGCGAGCGGACGGACAAATTTTACTTATTACACTATATCTTTAGCAAATTTTTTTGGCCTATTTTCAGACTTATATCTTCTTTTAGGGGAAATTCCAAGCTTCCATTTGAGATTATTAAAAAGAAAATAGAATAAAAAATACCAGATTTTTTTATTTTTGAGACAGTTCAGGAATAATTTCTCACCTGTCAAACGAGGCACTGTCATTATAAGTAAGTAAAACCTTCATTCCGTGTGAATCAAGGCTTGCGCTGCAGTCTGGAGACGGTGTTACATTAAAGCTTGAATCAGTCCTGCTCCTGCTAACTCACTTATGCTCAACCATTAGTGACCAATGCTCGGCAAAGCTTTGTAAAGCCTGTACTCGGCGTCACTTCGCGCCTGGGTATAGTATTAGATTATAATTAGAATATAAAATTATTATTGTTGATGAAGCGCTGAAAACATTGATCATTTTATTACTATTTCTTTTGAACAAACGAGAACAATATCATATTTTACACGAAGATGTTTTGAAGATTCAATAAAACGGTCAATAGTTTCGTAAGAATTGTTATATTTGCATTGACCCGCACTTTTTATGCAATATGTGCACAATATCTTTGCATTTTCAACACTATTTTGAAATATATATATGTTACGTACCAAGCCCGAAATTGTACAAAGCCCGATCTGTACAACGATTTTTGTACTGACCGCGGTTGGTACAAGCTATTTTGTACAGAGCTGTTTTTTCCGGGCTCTGTACAGAAACGTTTGTACTGAGTTAGCTCGGTACAGAGATGCTTGTACAGAGCTAGCTCAGTACGATTCCTCCTGTACAATGTTGTCCATAACAGTTGATTTGTTTATTGTTGACATTTTACCAACGATCAAATCAAAAGAATAATGATTAATAATTTCAATTATAAATTGAAAACGATTTCAGTATTATAGCAAATTTATTCGAAGGTACACGTAAATTTAATCATGGATACTTTTGACATGAAAAATTATTTTGAAAATAAATTGAAAGACTTGCCAGTTACAGATAATTCGGTTTTAATAAGTGACGAAAAAATGTATAATGAAATAATACAAAAAGTGATCGATTCAAAAAAAGAAATTAAAAAAAGTTCAAGTGATTATCGGCGTTTGAGAAGATATGACGTATTAACAATTGAAAATGAAAAAAATTGATAGTTCCTTTACATAATAATGCCAGCGAAAGTGTAAAATATTTCGTTCATAATAATGAAATTTTTAATATACTAAAATCTGCTCATACTATTACTGGTCATGGTGGAATACATAAAATGCATAATTCGCTAAAGGACAAATATGCCAATATAACGCGGCAAGTTATTTCATTGTTTTTAGGCGGTTGTGAAACGTGTTTAAAAAAAAGAGCGCATCCAAAAAAAGGAGTAGTTGTCAAACCAATTTTATCGAAAGAGCCTTATGCACGTGGTCAGGTGGATTCATATTTAACTTACATAATAAATATTATACAAAATTATATTCATTTTTTTTAATCGACTGCTATGGACAACATTGTACAGGAGGAATCGTACTGAGCTAGCTCTGTACAATCATCTCTGTACCGAGCTAGCTCAGTACAAATATTTCTGTATAGAGCCCGGAAATAACAGCTCTGTACAAAACAGCTTGTACCAACCGCGGTCAGTACAAAAATCGTTGTACAGATCGGGCTTTGTACAATTTCGGGCTTGGTACGTAACATATATATTATAACGTTCCACTTACTTTTTTAACTATAAAAAAATATTTTTAAAAATTTTTTAGGCGACTTTAACTTCATTAAAACAATGACAATTATTTTAACAAGAGGTGAGACTTGAACGTTATCTACACTTTGAATTTAATTATTTGGATTATTAATTATTATTAGGATTATTAGGAAAGTTCCTAATAAACCGCGGAGAGGGGAGGAGTAAGGAGATCAACACAACAATTAATCAAACAGTCACTGAATTTATTTTTTGTTTGTTTTTGGTAAATAATATTTATTCAATTAATTTTTCTTTAAATTTAAAGTTTATCTTCAACAACTATTATATTTGGCTGGAGGCCGACTTTTAAATTTATTTTACTAGATGATAAAAGCGGTGACAAGCATCACTTTTCACAATGTCAATTTTCAAATTTATTTTTGCCAATCTGGCGAAAAGATTACAAATTAGAATTACTGGGACTCACCGTCGAGGCGACGTCGACCCCGCATGGCTCCTCGTCCAGACATTTCGTAAAATTTAATTTTATAATTGAATTCTTATTGAGAATTTTTAATGGTGTGATGCGCCTATTAGAACTGTCAAAACGAGAATGAGAAATATGGCCGCGTGCCTTGCTACGATAGGGTCGCTACGTTCGCGCTTCTTTATAGTTTTTCTGGGTGAGTCCCCGACGAACTAATTTTTTTTAACAATCTACCCTTATCCACGCGGGATAATTTATCCGCCACCGGTATTGCAGAGCGCCCACTTATTGGTCGCTGTAGTTTACTCCGCGTCGGCCTTTAATTCAAGATGGCCGCAGTCAGTGTTTTGACAGGACCAAAACAATGAGTAATTTTCGCCTTCCTGGTGCTCTTGAATATTCGGGACTCACATCCGAATATATGCACCAGGAAGCACTTCCCCTGTTGGCTTGGACCAGTGACAGCGCTTTTGATAGTCAAAAAGATTATCCGACATCCAGTGAATATTTTCTCGATGGCTATGAAACAACAAAATACGAAAGGCAGAAAACATTCCAATTCCGAGTTTATTCATGATAGTTGATCTGACGAGTTGGCAAAATTTTATTTATTAATTTCAATTATTTAATTAATTGAATTTTTCAGGTATAATCTTTTTGATTTTATTAAAATTGTAATTTTCAAAATACTAACAATAATTTATTTCGTTTTAGGAAGAAAAATTCTCGTTTTGAGAATTCATTATCAAAACTTTTAATTTTTAAATAATAATTTTAGTAAAATTGTAATTTTTATACAGATTTTTTTTATTTGAATTATTTATTTTATAATTTTTGTTCATTTCGTGATATATTTTCTTATACAAAAAATAAACATAAAAATCTGACAAGTGCGAGTTGCACTCGCACTAAGATCGAGGACTCCGTACACAAATATTCAAAAAAAATTTTTTTTAAATTATTTTAACAATTCCTTTAAAATTAAAAACAAATTAAACAAAATGGTAATATACTATAATAAGATTAGAATAAATATTTTTATTATTTTATTTTATAAATAAATTTTTATATTTCTCTGTAATTATACTTATGTTCACCAATCAGGTTCGCTATAATTTTCCTGTAATCTGCACTTAAAACTAAAGATTTTTGCTGAATTTCAGTTCACCAGGTGCTGAATTGTAGAAGTTAGGGGGGGGACAGGGTCATTTTTGGCAATTTTTTCAAAAAATTTAATATCTTTCCCTTCTATTTCGCAAATATGTAGACCTATCAGGTTCGCTATAATTTTCCGGTAATCTGCACGTAAAACTGAAGATCCCTGCTGAATTTCAGCTCACCAGGTAGAGATTTGTAGAAGTTGAGGGGGGGGCAGGGTCATTTTTTCAATTTTTTTGACAAGTTTTAATTTCTTTTCCTTCCATTTCGCAAATATGTAGGCCAATCGTGTTCGCTATATTTTTCCTGTAATCTGCACGTAAAACTGAAGATCCCTACCGAATTTCAGCTCACCAGGTTGAGATTTGTAGAAGTTAAGGGGGGGCAGGGTCATTTTATGCAATTTTTCGAAATAATTTACTTTCTTTCCCTTCCATTTCGCAAATATGTAGGCCAATCGTGTTCGCTATATTTTTCCTGTAATCTGCACGTAAAACTGAAGATCCCTGCTGAATTTCAGCTCACCAGGATCAGATTTGTAGAAGTTGAGGGGGGGACAGGGTCATTTTTGCAATTTTTTCAAAAAAATTGAATTTCTTTCCCTTCTATTTCGCAAATATGTAGGCCAATCGTGTTCGCTATATTTTTCCTGTAATCTGCACGTAAAACTGAAGATCCCTGCTGAATTTCAGCTCACCAGGTTCAGATTTGTAGAAGTTGAGGGGGGGGCAGGGTCATTTTTTCAATTTTTTTGACAAGTTTTAATTTCTTTTCCTTCCATTTCGCAAATATGTAGTCCAATCGTGTTCGCTATATTTTTCCTGTAATCTGCACGTAAAACTGAAGATCCCTGCTGAATTTCAGCTCACCAGGATCAGATTTGTAGAAGTTGAGGGGGGGGGACAGGGTCATTTTTTGCAATTTTTTCAAAAAAATTTAATTTCTTTCCCTTCTATTTCGCAAATATGTAGGCCAATCGTGTTCGCTATATTTTTCCTGTAATCTGCACGTAAAACTGAAGATCCCTGCTGAATTTCAGCTCACCAGGTTCAGATTTGTAGAAGTTGAGGGGGGGGCAGGGTCATTTTTTCAATTTTTTTGACAAGTTTTAATTTCTTTCCCTTCCCATTCGCAAATATGTAGGCCAATCGTGTTCGCTATATTTTTCCTGTAATCTCCACTTAAAACTGAAGATCCCTACCGAATTTCAGCTCACGAGGTTGAGATTTGTAGAAGTTAAGGTGGGCATGATTTTTTAAAGGTTTTTTATTACAAATTCTTAAATTTTTAAGTCAACAAATTTTTTTGACATCTAATATTACCATAAATCGTGCACTCGATTGTTATACTTTTAAAAAATATATTGACTTTTTAAATTTAAACATTTGATTTTTCAAAATGGCGCCTAAAAACTAAATTTTTTTTGAAAATTTGAAATTTGATGCTCGATATACATTTTTTTAAACTGTGGCTTGAAACTGTTTACTCGGGGGTTTTTGGGGTCGCTGATTGCGAATTTGATATTAGTTTTTCAAAATTCAAAATGGCGGATCTAATATGGCGGACGAAAATTTCAAAAATTGGTTGGATTCTCATACAAATCCGCACACAGGGGTTTTTGGGGTTGCTGAATACGAATCTGATATTAGTTTTCGAAAATTCAAAATGGCGGATTCAATATGGCAAACAAAAATTTCAAAATTTGGTTGGATTCTTTTATAAATCAGTATTCGGAGGTTTTTGGGGTCGCTCGTCGTGAATCTGATATTATTTTTCTAAAATTCAAACTAGCGGATGTAATATGGTGGACAAAATTTTGAAAATTCTGTGGAATTTTTTTTTAAATCCTTACTCAGGGATTTTTCGGCGTCGCTGATTAATTATTAAAAGGATTTTAGTTTTTTAAAAATCAAAATGGTGGATATTAGATCCGCCATTTTGATTTTTAAAGTGCTAATATCAAATTCGTAATGAGCGATTCCAAAAACCCCCGAATACGGATTTGTAAAAAATATATTTTTGGAAAGTATAACAATCGAGTGCACGATTTATGGTAATATTAGATGTCAAAAAAATTTGTTGACTTAAAAATTTAAGAAATTGTAATAAAAAACCTTTAAAAAATCATGCAATTTTTTAATTATATGCAAAAAAATATTGTTAAACAATTTTTTATTAATTTTCTAATATCATATTCGGATAGAGGACATTTTAATGCAAAAAAAATTATTTGTCGAAAAGAAAATAATAAGTATATTAGAAAATATTTAAGTTTGAAGTCAGACTAAAAATTTAGTGCATTCAGGCGTTAATGGGTTAAGATCATGTGACATAAAATGGTTAAACATCCCTGAACGTTCACTCACTAACGCCCGGTTTCATAACTTCGACATTAAAAAGAGTTTAGTTAAAATAAGTTAATTTTTAGCCAGAGTTCTAATCAAGAGTTTATTATTCATGCCTTCCACAAAAGATTGTTGAGCGTCGTTTAACTAAACGTATACCTCCTTCAAAATAATTCTATTTTTTTCTCATTTCTACTACATGGGTAAGACTCCGTCAGAAAATATGCGATTTGCATGGGGTCTTTGGATTAGGCTGCAATTTGGTGAAATTGTAGTATTGGATACTAGAAACAAGTGTGCCAAAAAGTTTTTGAAAATTTTGAAATTTGTTAAAGTTACGCCATTTTGAATTTTTTTGTTATACTTTTTTAAAATTTTAATATTTCCGAAAGTTTTTGATGACATTTAATAAAATTTAGAAGGCTTATACTTGACATCATGTTTCTTCTGACTATCACATAAAAAAAACAAAAAAAAATTTTTTTGCCCAAAAAAGTCAAAAAATTTTTTGAAACCGTTTTGCCCGGGCGGGACCGATTTTTGGGTTTTCTTGTCAATTAATAAAATATTCCTTATAATTTCACCTTTCATTTAAAAAAAGAAAATCGATGGAGACTCAAATAGTTTTCGAGATATTGCAATTTTTGTGGAAGCGCGACCACGTTTCAGTGTCAGCGATGTGTGAGTGCCCGGGAATCCTAATTCTTACACTTTACTGTTCAAAATTGTCTAGAACCTACAAATTTTATCCGATTTTGATGTTCTTGGTCTTAAATAAAAGGAGATAATTTTTCTAAGAGTTTCCCCTAAACTGTTGTTTCAATTATTAATTGTTTATATATTTCTTTGTTACTCAAAGTAAACAATTTACAAGAATTTTGAAAAAAATCGTGCTTATTTTTTATTTTTCAATTCCTCATGATCGAAATCAATTTAAATTAGTTTTAGTATGACCACCCAAAAATAATAATGCATAATTCAATTTATTTAAATAATTTCGTTAATTAATAAATAGATAACTCTGGTTCTTCTTAAAAAAAATTATATTTTTTACAGATAAATTTACGTTTATTTGAATAATTTATGGCTATTTTGTTAAAAAATAATTTAAAAATTAATAATTATCATTGTTTATAACAATTATCAAAAAAATTGTATTTTTTAGAGACAAATTTATGCATATATAAATAAAGATATAAGTAAGTAATAAAAAATTGATTAATTAATTTTTAATTTATATTTTATATAAATATAATTGTTAATAACAATGATAATTATTAATTTTAAAATTAGATTTAAAATTAGATAGAGCTAGATTTTCCTAAAGAGGCTAAAGTAAGCACCTAGCATAGAAAACCCATTGTACCAGAATCCAGGTTGCTCGTTTATAGCAACCCCTTTCGTCCTGTTCTTCTCCAGAAGTCCAGTATCTCTGCAATCGATAGATTGCTTATCTGCTTAGGGTCAATGATTGCTTGAACCCAACTAGATAACTTAATCCTAGCTAACGCTGGGCATTTAAATAATATTTCAGTCAAAGTTTCGTTACACAGCCTTCGCTTGCCATCCCACACTAATGTCCGCTCAATACTTCTCATGCACCCGTTGACCCCATCTTTCTATGGCACTCTTAACCCTTAATCCCCGAGTGCCCCGGTAGCCAGATCAATAAAAGTTATTTACTGAACCCAACTGATCTAGAACTCTACAGCATTCGCAGACAAGTTTTTATTCTATTGTAGAGTTTTTCAGAGCCACTAAGACTGCCTAGCTATCCATTCAAATACTAGTCCTCTTGCCCTTTTTAGGGTTCCGTACACCGTAGGTGTACTGACGGAACCCTTATGAAATCACTCGTGTGTCTGTCCCAGCCACGCAAAATGGGCAGTCCCCCCCCTTAACATCTACAAATCTCAACCTTGTGAGCTGAAATACGGTAGGGATCTTCAGTTTTAAGTGCAGATTACAGGAAAAATATAGCGAACACAATTAGCCTACATATTTGCGAAATAGAAGGAAAAGAAATTAAATTTTTTCGAAAAAATTGCAAAACATGACCCTGTCCCCCCCTTAACTTCTACAAATCTAAACCTGGTGAGCTGAAATTCAGCAGAGATCTTACGTTTTGAGTGCAGATTACAGGAAATATATAGCGAACACGATTGGCCTACATATTTGCGGAATAGAAGGGAAAGAAATTAAATTTTTTTGAAAAAATTGCAAAAAATGACACTGTCCCCCCCTTAACTTCTACAAATCTGAACCGGGTGGGCTGAAATTTGGTAGGGATCTTTAGTTTTAAGTGCAGATTACAGGAAAATTATAATGAAACTGATAGGTCTACATATTTGCGAAATAGAAGGGAAAGGAATTAAATTTTGTCAAAAAAAATTGCAAAAAATGACCCTGTCCCCCCCCCTTAACTTCTACAAATCTAAACCTGGTGAGCTGAAATTCAGCAGGGATCTTCAGTTTTAAGTGAAGATTACGGGAAAGAACATAATAAAAACGATTGGCCTACATATTTGCAAAATAGAACGGAAAGAAATTTAATTTTTTTGAAAAAATTGCAAAAAATGACCCTGTCCCCTCCCCCTTAACATCTACAAATCTAAACCTGGTGAGCTGAAATTCGGTAGGGATCTTTAGTTTTACGTGCATATTACGGGAAAATTATAGCGAAAACGATTGGTCTACATATTTGCTAAATAGAAGGGAAAGAAATTAAATTTTTTCGAAAAAAATGCAAAAAATGACACTGCCCCCCCTTAACTTCTACAAATCTGAACCGGGTGAGCTAAAATTCCGTAGGGATCTTTAGTTTTCAGTGCAGATTACAGGAAAAATATAGCAAACACGATTGGTCTACATATTTGCGAAATAGAAGGGAAAGGAATTAAATTTTGTATAAAAAATTGCAAAAAATGACACTGTCCCCCCTTAACTTCTACAAATCTAAACCTGGTGAGCTGAAATTCAGCAGGGATCTTCAGTTTTAAGTGAAGATTACAGGAATGAACATAACAAAAACGATTGGCCTACATATTTGCAAAATAGAACGGAAAGAAATTTAACTTTTTTGAAAAAATTGCAAAAAATGACCCTGTCCCCTCCCCCTTAACATCTACAAATCTAAACCTGGTGAGCTGAAATTCGGTAGAATTCTTTAGTTTTACGTGCATATTACGGGAAAATTATAGCGAAAACGATTGGTCTACATATTTGCGAAATAGAAGGGAAAGGAATTAAATTTTTTTGAAAAAATTGCAAAAAATGACCCTGCCCCCACCCTTAACTTCTACAAATCTAAGCCTGGTGAGCTGAAATTTAGCAGGGATCTTCAGTTTTAAGTGCAGATTACAGAAAAAATATATCGAACACGATTGTCCTACATATTTGCGAAATAGAAGGGAAAGAAATTAAATTTTTTTGAAAAAATTGCAAAAAATGACCCTGTCCCCTTCCCCTTAACATCTACAAATCGAAACCTGGTGAGCTGAAATTCGGTAGGGATCTTTAGTTTTACGTGCATATTACGGAAAAATAATAGCGAAAACGATTGGTCTACATATTTGCGAAATAGAAGGGAAAGAAATTAAATTTTTTCGAAAAAAATGCAAAAAATGACACTGTTCCCCCCCCGTAACTTCTACAAATCTGAACCGGGTGGGCTGAAATTCGGTAGGGATCTTTAGATTTACGTGCATTTTACGGGAAAATTATAGCGAAAACGATTGGTCTACATATTTGCGAAATAGAAGGGAGAGGAATTAAATTTTGTCAAAAAAATTGCAAAAAATAACCTTGCCCCCCCCCTTAACTTCTACAAATCTAAACCTGGTGAGCTGAAATTCAGCAGGGATCTTCAGTTTTAAGTGCAGATTACAGGAGAAATATAGAGAACACGATTGGCCTACATATTTGCGAAATAAAAGGGAAAGAAATTAAATTTTTTTGAAAAAATTGCAAAAAATGACCCTGTCCCCCCTTAACTTCTACAAATCTCAACCTGGTGAGCTGAAATTCAGCAGGGATCTTCAGTTTTAAGTGAAGATTACGGGAAAGAACATAACAAAAACGATTGGCCTGCATATTTGCAAAATAGAACGGAAAGAAATTTAACTTTTTTGAAAAATTGCAAAAAATGACCCTGTCCCCTCCCCCTTAACATCTACAAATCTAAACCTGGTGAGCTGAAATTCGGTAGGGATCTTTAGTTTTACGTGCATATTACGGGAAAATTATAGCGAAAACGATTGGTCTACATATTTGCGAAATAGAAGGGAAAGGAATTAAATTTTGTCAAAAAAATTGCAAAAAATGACCCTGCCCCCCCTTAGCTTCTACAAATCTAAACCTGGTGAGCTGAAATTCAGCAGGGATCTTCAGTTTTAAGTGCAGATTACAGGAAAAATATAGCGAACACGATTGGCCTACATATTTGCGAAATAGAAGGGAAAGAAATTAAATTTTTTTGAAAAAATTGCAAAAAATGACCCTGTCCGCCCCTTAACTTCTACAAATCTCAACCTGGTGAGCTGAAATTCAGCAGGGATCTTCAGTTTTAAGTAAAGATTACGGGAAAATTATAGAGAAAACAATTGGTCTACATATTTGCGAAATAGAAGGGAAAGGAATTAAATTTTTTTGAAAAAATTGCAAAAAATGACCCTGTCCCCCCCCCTTAACTTCTACAAATCTAAACCTGGTGAGCTGAAATTCAGCAGGGATCTTAAGTTTTAAGTGCAGATTACAGGAAAAATATAGCGAACACGATTGGCCTACATATTTGCGAAATAGAAGGGGAAGGAATTAAATTTTTTCGAAAAAAATGCAAAAAATGACACTGTCCCCCCCCCCTAACTTCTACAAATCTGAACCGGGTGGGCTGAAATTCGGTAGGGATCTTTAGTTTTACGTGCATATTACGGGAAAATTATAGCGAAAACGATTGGTCTACATATTTGCCAAATAGAAGGGAAAAAAATTAAATTTTGTCAAAAAAATTGCAAAAAATGACCCTGTCCCCCCCCCTTAACTTCTACAAATCTAAACCTGGTGAGCTGAAATTCAGCAGGGATCTTAAGTTTTAAGTGCAGATTACAGGAAAAATATAGCGAACACGATTGGCCTACATATTTGCGAAATAGAAGGGAAAGAAATTAAATTTTTTTGAAAAAATTGCAAAAAATGACCCTGTCCCCCCCTTAACATCTACAAATCTCAACCTGGTGAGCTGAAATTCAGCAGGGATCTTCAGTTTTAAGTAAAGATTACGGAAAAGAACATAACAAAAACGATTGGCCTACATATTGGCAAAATAGAAGGGAAAGAAATTAAATTTTTTTGAAAAAATTGCAAAAAATCACCCTGTCCCCTCCCCCTTAACATCTACAAATCTAAACCGGGTGAGCTGAAATTCGGTAGGGATCTTTAGTTTTACGTGCAGATTACGGGAAAATTATAGCGAACACGATTGGTCTACATATTTGCGAAATAGAAGGCAAAGGAATTAAATTTTGTCAAAAAAATTGCAAAAAATGACCCTGCCCCCCCTTAACTTCTACAAATCTGCAGCTGGTGAGCTGAAATTCAGCAGGGATCGTCAGTTTTAAGTGCAGATTACGGGAAAAAACATAACGAACACGATTTGCCTACATATTTGCAAGATAGAAGGGAAAGAAATAAAATTTTTTTGAAAAAATTGCAAAAAATGACTCTGTCCCCCCCCTTAACTTCTACAAATCTCAACCTGGTGAGCTGAAATTCAGCAGGGATCTTCAGTTTTAAGTGAAGATTACGGGTAAGAACATAACAAAAACGATTGGCCTACATATTTGCAAAATAGAACGGAAAGAAATTTAACTTTTTTGAAAAAATTGCAAAAAATGACCCTGTCCCCTCCCCCTTAACATCTACAAATCTAAACCTGGTGAGCTGAAATTCGGTAGGGATCTTTAGTTTTACGTGCATATTACGGGAAAATTATAGAGAAAACAATTGGTCTACATATTTGCGAAATAAAAGGGAAAGGAATTAAATTTTTTTCGAAAAAAATGCAAAAAATGACACTGTTCCCCCCCACATATTTGCGAAATAGAAGGGAAAGAAATTAAATTTTTTTGAAAAAATTGCAAAAAATGACCCCTCCATCCCCCTTAAACTTCTACAAATCTAAGCCTGGTGAGCTGAAATTCAGCAGGGATCTTCAGTTTTAAGTGCAGATTACTGGAAAAATATAGCGAACACGATTGGCCTACATATTTGCGAAATAGAAGGGAAAGAAATTAAATTTTTTTGAAAAAATTGCAAAAAATGACCCTGTCCTCCCCATAACTTCTACAAATCTGAACCCGGTGTGTTAAAAGTTGGTAAGGATCTTTAGTTTTACGTGCAGATTACAGGAAAAATATAACGAACACGAGTTGCCTACATATTTGCGAAAAAGAAGGGAAAGAAATTAAATTTTGTCATAAAAAATTGCAAAAAATGACCCTGTCCCCCCCTTAACTTCTACAAATCTAAGCCTGGTGAGCTGAAATTCAGCAGGGATCTTTAGTTTTAAGTGCAGATTACAGGAAAAATATAGCGAACACGATTGGTCTGCATATTTGCGAAATAGAAGGGAAAGAAATTAAATTTTTTTGAAAAAATTGCAAAAAATAACCCCTCCATCCCCCTTAAACTTCTACAAATCTAAGCCTGGTGAGCTGAAATTCAGCAGGGATCTTCAGTTTTAAGTGCAGATTACTGGAAAAATATAGCGAACACGATTGGCCTACATATTTGCGAAATAGAAGGGAAACAGAATAAATTTTTTCGAAAAAAATGCAAAAAATGAACCTGTCCCCCACTAACTTCTTCAAATCTGAACCGGGTGAGTTAAAATTCGGTAAGGATCTTTAGTTTTACGTGCAGATTACAGGAAAAATATAGCGAACACGATTGGCCTACATATTTGCGAAATAGAAGGGAAAGGAATTAAATTTTTTTGAAAAAATTACAAAAAATGACCCTGTCCTCCTCTTAACTTCTACAAATCTGAACCGGGTGAGGTAAAATTCGGTGGGGATCTTTAGTTTTAAGTGCAGATTACAGAAAAAATATAGCAAACACGATTGGTCTACATATTTGCGAAATAGAAGGGAAAGGAATTAAATTTTTTCGAAAAAAATGCAAAAATGAACCTGTCCCCCCTTAACTTCTTCAAAGCTGAATCGGGTCAGCTGAAATTTGGTAGGGATCTTTAGTTTTGAGTGCAGATTACAGGAAAAATATAGCGAACACTATCGGTCTACATATTTGCGAAATAGAAGGGAAAGGATTTAAATTTTGTATAAAAAATTGCAAAAAATGACACTGTCCCCCCTTAACTTCTACAAATCGAAACCTGGTGAGCTGAAATTCAGCATGGATCTTCGATTTTAAGTGCAGATTACAGGAAAAATATAGCGAACACGATTGGCCTACATATTTGCGAAATAGAAGGGAATGAAATTAAATTTTTTCGAGAAAAATGCAAAAAATGACACTGTCCCCCCTTAACTTCTACAAATCTGAACCGGGTGAGCTAAAATTCGGTAGGAGTAGTATAGCAAAGCCGATACGACTCCAGGTTCTGATCTCAGCTAAGTACCTACAGTCGGTAATGCAGATTTCTACATTACCAACAGTCGGTGGTGCAGGTATCTATCAATAATTCAAACCCGGTTGGTAATGTAGGAGTCTGTTTTACCGACGGAGCTGTTGGCGGGAGATTTGAATTTTATTAAATAATTTAAAATTGCTTAGACGCCATTTTCTTGAAACAAAACTGTCTTTCGCGGGTAAACTGTTTCACCGACAGTGGAAGCTTCCTCACTATCCAACAGATGGCGCTACAAAAAATTAGCAGCCTAGTCGCTTGAATTATTTTAAATTTCGCGCGCAAAAGGGCGCCATATTGTTTACACTACTGAGTTTACCAAAGGCTAAATAGATGGCGCTACTAAATGTTGTTAAAATCTATTTTATTAAACATAACCTTAAAATGTATATCTTATTATTTAACGTAATAATAAAGGTATTTAATTAAATACAGTATTAATAACATTTCATACATTTATTATATTCAATATACAATATTTACACTTGTTTTATTTTAAATTCTATATGGTTGTATGGACCACCAATATACTTAAGCCGCAATTGTTCAGAACTAATTGCTTCTTGCATTTGGTCCAAGCATATCGAGTCATCGGTGAACATTGGTACAAATCTTGAAGGTAGGAATGTATTGAACTTTTTATCCACCTCAACGACGACCTTGACTCCATACCTGGTGTTGACAACCTGGATCTTCGTTATAGGATACTTATGTCCAGGAGTCAGCTCGGATAGCGGCTTCGTAGGTAGGAAAGCATCCATGCGACCAATGGCGTTGATTTTGGTTAGATCCATCTTTTCTTAGGGATAATACTTTGTGAAGTCACAAAACAGAATGACTAAATCGGTCGAGAACCCTCAATTTATACCCAAATATGACGCAATACCCCCACCATTACTTTTACGCATGCGCATTACCCCCACCACTACTTCTACGCATGCGCATTATCCTCTACTCTTATTATTGAACAACGCTCACTTAGTGACGTCAGAAGACAAGTCTAGACTAGTTTTAACATGTTTTACACATGTGTAATAAAGATAATAGGATGGGAAAAGGTTAATTAATGTAAACATTAATAGACATTTAATACATTTATTCAGTAAATAGGAAATTTTCACAATCATTATAAAAATCTTTCAATGTACAATCGTTGTCAACTTCATCAATATTTTCTATATTATTTCGCAGTACATTTGACGGTTGTATCAACCAATTTCGTAGATTACATACATTTGTAACAGCGCAATTGCTAAAACTACGTGTGTGATTTGTACATGTAGATAAACTATCTGCACTTAAACTTTTTAGCGACGGACATTTAAAATCATCTAAATTAAATACATTTAATGTGTATTTTTCTAGCCATTTTTGTTTTTCTAAACCTTTTACATAAACAGTAGGTGTACCTATTAACACTTCTTTTATTATTGGATGTAATTCTTCATAAGATACGTCACCAGCAGCCCAATCGATACCATGATAATTATTTGTAAGCCATCGATTCTCACATTTGTATCTTGCAGGTAATCGACTCCAGGCATATGGTGGCTCGAAGAGATAGACCAATGGATGAGCATCTTGTTGAAGTGGTAGAATCGCCAATTCTTTGATGACAAACTCGTTGTAAGGTCGTTTAAAGCACTGAATATCTACGACGTACGCCATTGTATCTGAAACAGAATAATGGCTCAAGCCTTAGAGAGATGCTCTCTTTATAGCCTTCCCCCCACCACTCTAAATACCCCCACCACTGATGTCGTCTGTGATTGGTCATTAGTTCTACCAATCACGTTATTTTTTTAACAACGCCACTGATTGGTGTGTATTGTATAATGCGGTCGTGAATTATAAGGCAATATGCAGCTGTATTGGCTGAAAAATTTTCACTTGCCTCAAATTCCAATCGCACATCTACAGATGCTTGTTTTAGAAATTCGTTTTGTTTTGAGCAATCAATTACAACCAATGGTGCATAATCTTTAAAGTTATTTCTAGTTAATAAAGGTTCAGGTTCTTTTCCATAGTAGGACTGTTGAAAATTACCATACATTTCATAGAGTATGGAAAATTTGTTTTGATTAAAGTTTAAATTTAAATTTCCATAAGGATAGTACTGTGAGTTTAAGAAAAGTTTAACATTGATAAGATTACAGGTATCAAACAAATTTGCATACCTTCCTTGATCTTCTTTTCTATTTGTTTGAAAACCAAGAATAACATATCGAGGTTTTTCAACTTGTGTTGAAGTTTTCACAGTCCACACATGCTTTTGAGTGGCTGGAATCATAGGATACTCATACAAATCCCATGATCTAAAACTCATTGTTATAAGTGAGTCTTTTTCAATGAATTTCAACAATTCAATTTTTTGTCGATCATTTACCATTAAATATGGAATCAACCATTCAACTTTATTAATAATAATTCTAAATTCTTCACGGTCAGCTCCTTCAATGTTTACTACAGCATTTAGATCAGTACGAGATCTTGTTAAAATAAGTTCGTGTTTTGCATTTACAACAATCTTTTGATAGTCTTCAGCAAAACCAATAATCATACTTAGTGGAATATTTACATCAAAGTATCCAGTATCATTTGTAACTCTACTATCAGGATCAAAAGGTAGATAACCAGCATTTTCAGAGTAAATCATTTGATTAGGTGTTTGAGAAATTAAATTTTTCATTGTAGTTGTAATGCCAACATTTTTAGAGCGATCAATTTCAACACCATTTAATTCATAACGAATCTCATTAAACATGTAGGAAATACCATTGCTAATTAACTTTGTATTAGTTACAAGCGCGTTGTTAGGTCTGACTAATCTTCCAGTGACGTGTAAAGTACTTTTAGAAGGTAGAATGTACAGGTCTTGATGTTGAACTGCAATTCGAATCTCATCACTATTATTAAATGCTGATGACACGTATGGTTGATGTGCATGAATCTCATAGTGTGCCACAGAATTATCAAATTTAACTGGACTTAGAATGTTTAAAATTTCTTCCATTTTTATTACAACAACAAATAAGAAGTATGTGAATAATTAATTTTTTCCTTTGTTTTCCTGAAAAATTCTTAGGCCGAGCTGCTTCAGAAATAGTATGTTCTGAGATGTTAGTCTCTTGCGAACTGATTGAGGAATGAATGTCTTCTGACATGGCAACTCTTTTATATAGCTTCCACCAGTTTTTCTATGAAATACAATCCCCATTACGTTGATTTAACGTGTAATCGTATTGTTATAGTTTCACCTCTAAAATTTATTAAATCTCCGTCTTGATCAACGATTCTTACTTGAATATTATATATTGTCTTCACGGTGATTGGAAGATAAATGACGTGAGATGGAACTTTCACAATCTTATATCCAGCTGGTACAATTGGAAAAAATTCGTGAATTGTGTGTACCTTTTTATTATTTATGTATGCACCAGTAGTAATGTTACATTTAATTCTGATAGCATTTACCTTAAGAATAGCTACTGGTACGTCTGACGTATGAGACTTATTAGCTGTCAATATTCGAGGAGTAAATCCTAATAATTCACCAATTGAATCATTTTGTTCAAAACTTACTTCAAGGCTGCTTGTTATTTCACTACGTAAAGTATTATTGTTAGGTTTGATTCTTACAATTTCAAACCCATTTTCAATAGAGTTTTGAATATATTTTTCAATATCTTCAATTTCATAACTTCCAGGAGGTATAGTAATCACTTTATCACCAATATAAAATTTATTTTTACCTTGATCGATATTAGGAATTGAATTGAAAGTTAGTAATTCAACTAAGCCAAGTACATAATTTTTATTAGATAATAATTCTATCGGAGGAAAATATTCTGCCTCCAGGACGGATGAATTGCCTGAGATAGTCAGAGTAAAAGATTCTTCCATGTTGATGACTTTTTATTAACTGATTAGATGGAATGACTTACAATCACTTATATAGAATATATTTTTGAGATTTTTCAAGTTGTCCACATAAGAATTTCAGACACAGATGACCACAATTAATACTATTATAATCTTGATAATTTTGATGATTATACTGTATTAAAGTATCGTAACCCAAGTAATTGATAAGTTCATAGGGTGGTTGAAGATTACCAAAACTATCAAAGTAAACTACTTTATTATTAACTTTTTTATATGCAACCCAATGAGTTCCAGAACCATCTTTATCATCTAAATTAATAATGGCTGATTCATTTTTTCGAGGTCCTTTTATAGGTAGTTCATTTCGCATAAAAACGCCTCGAAAATGAGAAATTTTCATGTCTTTAGCATATTTAAGTAAATCTAGATCAGTAAGTGCTCGTTGAGGTAGCTTCAAACTTTTTTTTTCTACATCGTTTTTTAATACCTTGTCCTTTAACATATGGTTTTAAATGAAGTCCCAAACCTTGTCTGTATGGTTTTAAATGAAGACCCTTACCAAGTGCAACTGCTTCTAACTCCCTATTGTGACGCTGAGCTTCCTTCAACTGCTCTTTTGCTGCACTTGCATCATTAACAGCTTTCGCTACACCGGCAGCTCCTCCAGTAAGCGCTCCAAGTGCACTTAGCCCAGCAAAAATTGGAATTAATGGTAACAAACCACCAACTTTTGATGGAACTGGTAGGATACGAGGTGTTAAAACCTTCTCTCTACCACCTGCTTTCCTTACTGCTTTTCGAGCTGTTTCAATAGCTGACCTTATTGTTGAACGAGTATCATTACCAGGAATTATAGAACTTCTTGCAGCATCAACAATTTTTCTAAGATTTATTCGTTTCTTGATACTTTTCTTCTTCTTTTTTGAAGACCTTCTCTTCTTAATTCCCATTCCTAATTTCGATTTTGCTTTCATAGTGTTCGTTATTGCGTAAGCCGCAGCTCGTTCACTATATCCTGCGTCAGGAGCCCAAACACGTTGCCAAGCTTTATTAGCTAGTACTCTATCAGCGGCGTTTCTTGCTTCAACGTTTTCTCTATTCTTTGAATAAGCAATATCGTGCTCTTTGCAAGCGGCGTCTAATGGATTGACACCTGGATCACCTCGTGCTAGACGTTTTGCTAACTTTGTGCCTGGTCCACAATATTGATAACCTGGCAAATGTAGTTCAAACGGTAACTTGTTTATAAGTTTATTAATTAAACCTTTACCTCGAGAGCGATGATGTATAATCATACCTTACTCTGTGAAAGTTAAAATTAGAATGACTTGTTAGCTATATAAGCGCTGTATTTATACCTTTTAGCGTCAGTCTAAATCAGGATGCGGTTCAAGGAACAACTTCATAAGCTGCCAATCGTCAATCTAGACTCGATTGTTGAACAACAAGACAAGAAAGTGAAGCGTCATGGTAGTTTATTTTCCGGTAGTATTCGAGCTATTTTTTGTGGACCATCAAATTGTGGAAAAACGAATGTACTGCTTTCTCTAATTTTACATCCTAATGGTCTTAGATTTGATAATATTTACTTATACTCAAAGTCTTTACATCAACCCAAGTATAAGTTCTTAGAACAAGTTATAAGTAATGTTGAAGGAGTAGAGTATTTACCATTTAGTGAGCATGAAGAAGTCATTACTCCTAAAGATGCAAAACAAAATTCAATATTTATATTTGATGATATTGCTTGCGAGAAGCAAGATAATGTAAGGGCATTTTTTTGCATGGGTAGACATGTTGATGTTGATTCTTTTTATCTTTGTCAAACATATGCCCGCATTCCTAAACATTTAGTACGTGATAATGTTAATTTACTAGTTCTTTTTCGCCAAGATGAAAAAAATTTAAGGCATGTATATGATGACCACGTTAATACTGACATGACATTTAATCAATTTCGAGAACTATGTTCAACATGTTGGAATTCAGACAAGTATGGACTTTATAGTAATTGATAAGGATTCTGATTTAAATTATGGAAGATATAGAAAAGGATTTGATAGCTTTGTAACACTATAAATATAAGATCATCCTTAAAATATTGTTAGTTCAATATGAAACCTTGTAATAATAACATGTTTCACAAAGAAAAAGAATATCTTCATCAAATTGCTAAAGCTAGTGAGGCTATTAGGCGAAAACACCGTATGTTAAAATTAGGAAAAGAAGATGCAGAAAATGTGTTGACTGAAACTTTTAAACCGATAGTTCAACCTTTACAAAAAATTATTAACTTGACAGACACTGAACATGTCAAGATTGAAAAGAAAGAGCAGAATGTAAATGATAGTATGAATTATGAAACTGAAAAATCTCTAGATGATGATAAAATAAGCAATAAATTTTTATACTTATTAAATCATAATAGAAAGCAATGTTTAGATTCAACATACGGCGTACGTAAGCTAAGTGATGGGTCACTCATGATTGGTGATTCACCAATAACTCTTGAAGATCAGTATGTAAAAATTGGTGATAAACGATATATTCAAACGCCTGGATTACTTGAACTATTATTCAAAAGTAAACCTATCAGATCGCAAATAAGTGAAGATGATGAAAGGAACTATAAAGAGATTCTTATTGCTACTAATGCACATAAAAAGAAGTACAGTTCCTCTGAATCTATACGTGTGGATAAGAGTTACAAATATTCGAATTTTATATCTCAATTCTTTCCTCGAACACCAAACAAGCAGTCACCTGTAAGTGGCAGTTCATTACCTAAATTTATGATTGCAAACAGAAATTTTCAACAAGAATATATCTATTGGGATGATCCAAATGAGTTAGTTGACCGTCTTAGACTTTTAATAGCTTCTCAAGCTGCTGGAAATCCTAGTCACAATAATGAAATCATGTCTATCATTGAGGAACTACGTGAAGCTAAAATTATATATTAAGATGTGTTTTAGCAAATATCATTCATTTTAACAATGAGCATTGACGTGTTCGGACATCCTCTCAATCAAAGAGGATCAGCAAGACGAGGGCCTCCTGGAGTTGGTTTTAAACTCAATTCTCAAGGAAACTTTGACGTTGAAGGAAGAAAACTCTGCCATCTTGCTGACGCTGAAGAGCAACACGACGCAGTAAATTTAAGACTTGTCCAACATATTATACGAAACGAAATAAAACCTATTATTCAAATTACATCTTCTTTAAAATCAGCTATTGATGATTTGAATAATTTTATTCTCGTTATTGAAGCACGAGTTGCTGAAAAACTGAAAGAAATTGAATCGCATCAAAATTATATTATCAAAGAGGCTACATTTCTTCGACAGTGATGGTTGATAAAAAATTAACAGTAGTGAATGAACTTCATACTCAGGCTAGGAAAAATTATTCTCGTCGTCGAGTTGAAATGCGTGATATTGATGAAACATGGCAAGCAGATTTAGTAGAAATGATACCTTACTCAAAAATAAATAAAGGTTTCAAGTATTTACTAACAGTTATAGACATATTTTCAAAATATGCTTGGGCTATTCCAGTAAAGAGTAAAAGTGGAAAAGATGTTTCTCATGCAATGCAATCAATATTTGTTAAAAAACGCATTCCAAAAAACTTGCATAGTGATAAAGGAAAAGAATTCTACAACTCTGAATTTGAAGCATTAATGAAAAAGCATAATATAAATTTTTATTCAACATACAGTAATATGAAGGCTTCTATTGTTGAACGGTTTAATCGAACACTTAAAAGAAAAATGTGGATGCAATTTAGTTTACGAGGCAATTACAAGTGGTATGATATATTGCCTACTCTTATTTCCAACTACAATAATACAAAACATAGAACAATTGGAATGAAGCCTAAAGATGTTACTTCAGAAGACGTTGAAATTTTAAAAGAACGATTCTTGAAGCTGCGAAAAATACCTTTAAGACGACCAAAATATAAAATTGGTGACAAAGTTCGAGTAAGCAAATATAAAAACGTTTTCGAGAAAGGATACACACCCAATTGGACAACAGAAATATTCACCGTGGATCAAGTTGTATCAACTCAACCAGTGACTTTCAAGCTCAAGGATTACCAAGGACAACCCATCAGTGGAGGATTCTATGAAGAGGAACTTCTTAAAGTGAAATATCCAGATATTTATCTTGTAGAAAAAATTCTCAAAACACGTGGAAACAAAGTTCTCGTCAAATGGCTTGGCTTTGATAATTCTCACAATACTTGGGAAGATAAAACAAGTGTATAATCTATTATTCGCAAATCACTCCTAGTAATTTAACGCAAATGTCAATCAACCAGCAAACCAACCAAAGATTAATGTTAACGTAGAACCTCTTTATAAATCAAAATTACTTCCAGCAACAAACATTTACAATGCCAGTGCCAAATTTAATCAATAATGAATCAACTATGAATCAATAATGAATCAACTATGAATCAATAATGAATCAACTATGAATCAATAATGAATCAACTATGAATTAATAATGAATTTATAATGAATCAATAATGAATCAATAATGAATCAACTATGAATTAATAATGAATCAATAATGAATCAACTATGAATCAATAATGAATCAACTATGAATTAATAATGAATCAATAATGAATCAATAATGAATCAACTATGAATTAATAATGAATCAATATTAAATCAGTTGGCACTGGCATTGTAAATGTTTGTTGCTGGAAGTAATTTTGATTTATAAAGAGGTTCTACGTTAACATTAATCTTTGATTGCTTTGCTGGCTGATTGGCATTTGCGTTAAATTACTAGGAGTGATTTGCACATTTATATTATCTTAATATAAGTTTTAATCATATGTATATAGGTATAAGGATTTTTTAAATAAAAACACATTTAATTAATGTACAATTGTTTAATTTATTAACAAACCTTTTATTATAATATTTTACAAAATTCATTCATCGATTGTGGGGATCGCATAATGTCCCCACGGTAGAGTGTCGGTACTCCCCGGTAACAAATACCGTTTGTCGTCTTGTGGACTTAAAGCTACTTTCACTTGTTTGACAGTCTCTAAATTATGTAACCGTGACCTTATATTGTACTGTGTTCTGGTCTGAATTTCAAAATTGTTAAGGCATTGTACATAGTCGTCAAAGTTTATTGTTTTTTTTGACGACTCCTGCTTTAATACCTTTGGCTTTTTTAATAAAATCTTTATTTTCTACACGTATGCTGTACATCTTACTCCGCAAGCCAACAAATTCGGTAACGATCTTGCCGTTACACTCGTCTTTCATAAGGCCGAGTACCTTTTTGTTGGCTTGCGGAATGCCGTACACGTTGCTTGCGGGATAGTCTGACGTATCAAACTTTTGGATGTCATTTTTCATGTCATTGTAGACATCTTTACATTTTATTTCGTAGATTAGACTGTCCGTGTCCGTGTACAACAGTTTACATGCTCCACCATATTTCTGGAGCATGTAACTATAGTGAAAGTCATAGACTAGCGTTTTCGAGATATCCAACACACTTAAACCCACATAAATCGGTTTATTGAGTAGGATCTCAGTCTTGCGCAGTTCGATGGCCACAAGGTCCTCATCGAAGATCGCTCGACTGTGGAAATTGGGTCGAGAGATGAGGGCTTCAGCACCATATCGGCCGTACCAGTGTGTAACTAGCTTAATATCAACATGCTTGCGAACATTTTCCATGGTCTTGCCATACACTGCATTATTCATTAATTTGAATAAATTCTTTTCAAATTCATTCTTTGCAGTGGTTCTCATGGCTGTATTATAATCAATATAGGGTTTTAACCACTGAGATTGGTTAAATTCAAGCACTCGGTGGATTTTTACGAGTTTCATACCGTTTCCGAGAGCCTGTTTTAATGCACGATAGTGTATAACATACTTCTCTTTAGGCAGGAGAGTTGTAAGTAATTTCTCCTGCCTGGAAATGGGAGGTTTTGCATTAGTTGCGCAAAAAGGCATATCCTTATGAGAATCATGCAGGCTCTCGGGATACTCGAGATCGACTTCTAAAATGTACCCGACTGAAGAGTCGTCAGGTACGTTAAAGTCAAACGCCTCATCAGGGTTGGCAATCCACTTAAAACCACCAATTGGAAGTGCTTGTGTCATTGCCCAACCGTACAAATTATTGGCATCGAAATACATTATGTACTTTGGGTCTTGAGATGGATCAAACTGATCCATATAGGGATTGTTCGCTTTAGCATACCGGTTACAACACTGGCTAATGCCACCTCTGATACCCGACTCAATAAACATCATCATATCTATGTCAGTTATAAGTTGCAATGCTATGCCCGTATATTTGAGCATAGCATCCCAAGTTAAACCGGGGGTAGTGTAATAGTGTGCTGGATCTAACCCGTACGCTTTTACACACTGTTCACGAAAGTTCTCAAAGACATCGGCAAGTAATAACACATCAGTTTTCATATAAAGGTGAACATAATCATAAAGAGTTTGACAATTAAATTTAGACCAGACTTTTTGCGCATGCTCATATTCATCATCAGTTACACAAGCGTCATAGAGAGTACTATAAAATCTCTCTTTTGTTGGCAACTCTGTTTCATCGAGTTTACTTCGCGAATCAAAGTACTCGTAGGGGAATATACCCTTTCGCGTTAACGATTTTATTTGTTCGTGATCCGTCACCGTACTGGCAAATACGGATTCAATAATTTTATATTCGTCAAGGTATGACGCTAGTTTCTCAAGAGATGCTGCCATGAATCGAAACGAATCAATGAAGCGGAATTTAACCTCACTCCCCTTGACGTGTTTAGTAAAGGATATATACTTCTCCTTATTCAAGGGGAGGAGGTCAATTCGACCTTCAAAGCTTGTAGATACAGCATGAATTATAAAGTGTGCGTCATACCCGCTTAAATTGTGAAATACAATGGGTATGAGTTGGCACTCTTGATAATTTAAGTTGCACGATTCATGCGCAGCACCTCGGTATTTGCCAGTAAGATGACAGTGATCGCGAACTTTTTTAACACCCGCTAGTATATTCTTCTGACAAATATGGCACACGGTTGCATTCTTAAAATCAGCAATTTGCTGAGGAGTTAAGACATCCATAGGTATAGGGTTTTTAAATACGTCATCAATTCTCTCCGCGAATTGCCTTAACTCGTCAGCAAACCACTTGGCAGGGTCTAATTCCTGCCTTGGACACGGTACATACATAGACATTGAGTCATCGAAGCTACATTTTACATAATAACCGATACTCAACAATTTATGACGCTGGAATATCTCGGTTTTACTTAAATTGTCTGTATCTTCTTCAGCAGGAAGAAGTAAACTTTCACAGTCGGCATAGATGACAAAAGGAACTTTCTCCTTATTTACATAATTTTTAAAGGTAACTATACAATTTTCTGTTCTCGGTAGCTTAATGCGACACACATTTTTTTGTTTACAATTTTCGTCGTGCGCATTTAATCTTTCCGCAGATGAGAAGTAGTGTAAACAACGGTCACAAATAAACTGTCTATGACCTCTTTTAGACAGTTGTTTTGACACTAGCCGCGATAAATCTTTAATCCAAACATAGTGGAAATTCATAAAGTCAATATCGTCGTCACAATTTATATTGTCATCGCATACACTTTCATCATCATTATACGAATCTACTACATGCAGTAGATTTACATGTTTCTCTCTCTTCTCTGCGGTCAGATGAAGAGGGTGGACGGAGAAATTACCATGCCATTTCGTAAGGCCGTAGACATTTACAGATACATTGTTTAACAATTCAAATTTCGCAATACTTTTTAATGTTACAGGGAATTCTATACCCTTAAAATTCAATTCATTTTCGAATTCTTTATAGCTAGAGACACGTTCAGGATGTGATTTGTCATTATGTAAAGCTGACAGTACAGCCCACTTAAAGCACTCTCTGTCTTTGTTTTCAACATTGATACATGCTTGTTTTCGCTTAATTTGTGTAGGTAGATTGATATACGAACTCGCACGCATTGGATTATACTTATTTACATTAATTTCTAATTTCACTATCGACACTAGGTTCCAGTTTGACCCCTTCTCATGGAACTCCTCGACCTTCCTCATGATTGGCTGCTTCATGTTTGATTCAAACCAGTCCTCCAATACGGTCGTTGGAAAGATGCTACTGGATTTTACAGTGAACGGTATTGGTTGAACTACTTCTTCTTAGTTCTGCACTCTTTTGAAGTTGGCTGTTAATACACCGTATACAACTATGGGGCCATTTTGTTTTAAAGCATCTTGAATATGTTCTTTAAATAAAATGGCCGCATCATCCAAAAACGTACTTATGTCTAAGTGTACAATGTTTAAAACAACATTTGTGTACAGTCGACATTCAAATGCACTCTCACATTCAGCCCATCGCACGCGGTTATTAATGTTAGGGTCTTGTAGACCACCGCCCTCTATCGCTTGAGACTCGAACAATACTCGAAATCCCATTATGGATTGCAGAATATTCTGGCAACGACTTTTCTCATGCGTAAAGTACATGGATTTTAAAAGACTTGTCAGAACTTGTTCGTTGCGAGAACATTCTGCAACCCACCGCGAAACAAAATCGATTTTATTGGCGCCATTGCTCAAACTCGACAGCAATTCGAGAGCATCCTTGATGAGTACAATCGTGAGCTCACATTCATCAAGGATGGTGCCATAATAAGGACGCTTCGCTGGTCCTACGTTACCGGTAAACTTTCGTTTGCCAGGCATTTTTAATAACAAAAAAATCAATAACACGAAAAACAGTAATAATAACAAGAAATTAATAAGACAAAACAATAATACTAAAAAAAAAAAACTCAAAACGCACTTAAAAAACTAATACACTTAGAAGCTAAATTACAATCTAAGAGAACACAAAAAAGAACAATAAAACGCTTACAAACTAAATCCTAATCTAAGTGAACGTAGAAAAAAAGAACAATACAATAAAAACGCTTACAAAATAAATCTTAATCTAAGAGAACTCAAAAAATAATGACAAGTAAAAGTTAGAATACTGTAATCGGTGTTAGCTTAGCTTTGTCTACACTGCGTGAGCTCACAGATTACAATGAGAAATTAGCTCTCGAAACTCTCATTTATAGTCTGAAATCCCCACTCTAATACCTAAAAATCCCCTCTACTACCTTTGCGCATGCGCAGGAGACCATTAACCCCCACTACTACTACCTTTACACATGCGCAGAAGACTATTTACCCCACTACTATCTTTGAGCATGCGCAGGAGAACATTTACCCCCATCCATACTTTTCACGCATGCGCAACATACCATTTACCTTACTCATAGTTTTCACGTATGTGCGATTCCACACTACCTTAATTTTTATCCATTCTACCGCTACTACAACATTCACACACATGCATTATATAATTTACCCTAACCTACAATACTAATAAATACACACTTATTTTAGAAAATATATCTTCTATATTATTATTTAATTATTATTATTATTTAATTAATATTATTATAATTATTAATTTTTATTTTTATAACGACGCGTGGACGGCGGCGACGTCGCTCTCGACGACCTCCATTAACATGTGGAGGTGTCGGCGCCCGAGGTGACGCTGTTCGCTGAGCCTCTGGTGGAGGTGGTGTCGGCGACCTGGGCTGCGGTGGCGGCGTCGGCGCTACCTCTCGGAACTGAGGTAGCGTCTCTGGCCGATGCCACGGGTACCTCGGAGGCGTTGGAGACCTTAGTCGCGGTGATGGCGTCGGTGATGCCTCTCGCGACTGTGGTGGCGTCCCCAACACCACATAGAGTGGTGGCGTCTCTGGCCGGTGCCACAAGTACCGCGGAGGCGTTGGAGACCTGGGCCGCGGTGATGGCGTACCTGGAAGTGGCACCTCTTGACCCGGGTGCTGCAACTAAAATATATTATATTAGTACAATTTAATTATTAATATTTACTTAATTAATTATTAATACTTACATTGTACTGCGACACCATCCTCATGAGGCAGTAGTAGCACTCGCACCGCTGGTTCTCCATTGCGTCCGCCTGCTGCTGTGCTGCGAGCTGAATGAGCTCTCTGCCGTGTGCTAGCTACCCTTGTAGGGTTCTCCCCACCAAGCGGTTCCCCCACTCACGCTCTCCCCACCGTGCACTCTTACGAACGCGCTAGGCGGCCGTTAAGGTTAACTAATAGGATACTGACAATCCGTCGGTAAAGCGCGAAATTTGAATAAGATAAATTTTTTGTTTCATATTGTTAGTGGAAATAATTATAATAATTAATATTAAATAATAAATAATAAAGATTACTAGAACTTATCTTTGTTAATTAATTAATTAATTAGTTTATATTAGAACAAATAATTATAATAAAAATTAACCAAACTAATTATAATTATAATAATATCTTTGTTAGTAACTTAGCAATATTAATATATTTCATTATACATAACTATAGTGAATTAATAAAAAACATAAACGAATTAAAATGTAAAACTGACTATTAATATACAAAAAATTAATTTTTATTAGTAAGGCAAATAGATTTATAATTAACTAAACATTCGTTAATTAATAATTATCTATAATTATATGAAAAACTTTAAATATGAATGTAAATTATGAAAATACTTCAATTTAAAAAAAAATATTTTAAATTATAATTATGAAAAGTATTGAAATTATGGAAATATAATTTTAAAAATTTAAAGATAATTTAAAATATGCTACTAAATTATGTATTACCTCACTATGCCAATAACAACGATAAATATTAGTGGTAGGTTTAATAACGCTTAATTGAAATTTGAAATAATATAAAATTGTATTTAGACAATAATTTTTATTTACATTTTTTTCTTTTTACATAAATTAAACTTTTTTTTATAAAAAAACCATTGAAACAAATTAACAGTAGAAATGTAAATAGTGAAACAAAGAAATGCTTATCACAATTTCTATTTACATTTTTTAACGTAAATTGAAACTAACAAAAGGTTCAAAATAATTTTTAAATATAAAATGAGTATAAAAATATGAAACAAAAAAGAATTTTTTTAAATTAAAATATGCTACTAAATTATGTATTTCCTCACTATGTCAATAACAACGATAAATATTAGTGGTAGGTTTGATAATACTTAATTAATATTTAAAATAATATAAAATTGTATTTAGACAATAATTTTTATTTACATTTTTTTCTTTTTACATGAATTAAACTTTTTTTTATAAAAAAACCATTGAAACAAATTAACAGTAGAAATGTAAATAGTGAAACAAAGAAATGCTTATCACAATTTCTATTTACATTTTTTAACGTAAATTGAAACTAACAAAAGGTTCAAAATAATTTTTAAATATAAAATGAGTATAAAGATATGAAACAAAAAAATATTTTTTTAAATATAAAAAAAACAATTGAAAAAAATTAACAGAAAAAATGTAAATAGTGAAACAAAGAAATGCTTATCACAATTTCTATTTACATTTTTTAACGTTAATTGAAATGAACAAAAGGTTCAAAATAATTTTTAAATATAAAATGAGTATAAAAATATGAAACAAAAAAGTATTTTTTTAAATATAAAAAAACGATTGAAAAAAATTTTTACATGAAAAATAGTATAAAAATATGAAACGAGAAAGTATTTTTTTAAATATAAAAAAAACGATTGAAAAAAATTTTCACATGCAAAATAATATAAAAATATGAAACGAAAAAGTATTTTTTGAACAACAAAAAAAACGATTGAAAATTTTTTTTAAATATAAAACAATAAGATGTAATGAAAAAGTAATTTCATTTCATCTTCTTTGTTGTTAGTTGTTGGTTACATTTTTGGACAGTGCAGAACGTAAGCTATCTCTTGGATCGTTCGATTTCCTCTTCGGTTTTGACAAAGGTTTCGGCAACATAGTTTTTATTTTAACTTTCCTTTCTGTATGCCTTGCCTTCGTTTGTTTTAATCGTTCTATTTGTACAGACATTTCGTCAGGTTGGAAGTCATCAGGCTGAGCTACAGTTTTCCTTTTTTCACAGTACTGTGAGAAAAGATTTTCCTGTCTCGTCTTTGATAAAAACTGTCTGTCTGACTCTGTTTCCAATAATCCGGAAAATTCAGGATTATATTCTAATCCTTCAATATTCTTGAATGCCTTCGGATTCTTCTCATACATCTGTAAAAAATATCCATTTTTTTAGAATACCTAGTAAAATAATTTTAAATTACAAATTATTAAAATAAAAAATTTAAGGAAGAATCTGATGTACAGTTAAAACAGAAGTTAGTCCAATGTTATAATTTTATAATTTAAAAGGAAGAAGACAAATAGAATTTTAAAATCAATTTGATGGAAAGGCTAAGAATTTAATTTTGAACATTTAGAACGATTGAAAGTTGCATTTAAATAAAAATTACAATTTTCTATCAATAAGAAACATTTGTTAAATTTTAGGTTATGTAACTTAAATAATTTAGTATTGACAAAAAAATATAATTTGTATTCAAATATAACTTTAAATTATTTAAAATGTAGAAAATTATATTCCATCGCTTCTACAGAAAGGTATTTAAATTTTAATGTAAAATTTTCTTTTAAATATGAAATTATGACATTGAACTTATTTTGTTCCGATTGTTTGTCAAATTTTTCCTCAATCAAACCGTAATCAATTTTATTGTATCATTTTATTTAAATCTTTATTGAATTTAAATTAAAGAAAAGAATTTAAAACATCAAAAACATTTTTAGAAATTCAGAAAAGAATACCTTTTGTTTAATTCTGTCCAATGAGTTTCCAGGGCGTTGATTGACTTCCTAAATAAATAAAAGAATAATTTTTAACATCAATATAACATTATAATGAAATTTATAATTTGAAAAGTAATAAAAACTGTCAATTGTTGAAAATAAATATAGGTTATACTAACCACACAAAGATGAACTCCACGTTGATCAACAAAACATTTTTTATAAAGTATATTATTTAAAGACAACGAAACAATATTGTCACAAAAAATGTATTAAAAAGATATATTTTTCTTTTTTGATATAACAATAATTGTTGTATATTTCTTTTGAATTAATATTCAAAAATATAAAGCAAACTTTTTTTCGTTGATCAACATTGTGTACTTTAACTTCATACTAAATTAGTGTTTATAAAGTTTAAACAGTTTTAACTATATTTTGAATTTTAATTTAACCAACAAATTTACAATATTCTCACCATCTCAGCAGCTTTTTTCACTGGCTTTAAGTGGCTTGATTCCTTCACCGTCATATATTTTTCGATGTAATACTTTTTTACACCCTTAACAGAAAAAATATTTAAAAATAAGATTCTTGAATAAAAAAGTTATATTATTATATGCAAAAAAACAAACAAAGAAATATATAACATATCAGTGAGTATAGAAAAATAAAAAGTTCAATAATAATACTTGTTGATATTATTTTGAGGTTAGAAAAATCTGTCAATATGTTTTTTATCATTTAAAATGTAAGGTTACGTTAATTTAAGTTATTTATTAAGTTATTTTTAATTAAAAAATTAATTTAAAACATTACCTTTCTTTTTACCACGTTCATCTCAGTTTCAGTCAAAAATGTCATGCAAAAATTGTTGTTGGATTCCTACAAAAAATTGGAAATAATCTTTAATTTTATTCAAGTAAAGTAATATTATTGATTTTATTATACATAACTGTAGTATATTGCAACGTTATTTTTAACTACATTACCAATTTCATTTTTAAATTTAACTTAAAAATTAATAATAATAAGTACATACCATCTTGTCTTTGCTTGCTGTTGTACACTATGCAAAGTTGTCTGCTAGACTTAGTTGTTTTTGACTATGACCACTACACTTTCAATACAATACTATATAACTTGATTATTAACATTTAGTTATAAAAATTAGTTAATAAATAATAAAAAAAGAGGGACAATTTAAAATTATGATAAAATAATGGGAATAACAAAACTTATTTTTTCTTTACTGAAAACAAGACTTTATATTCATAAAGCGCGCGAAAACCATTCAAATTCAAAATTGAAATTGTCAAAAATATTAAAATATATTTAGAAATCATAGAACATAATTATTATGTAAGTATTGTGGTACATTTATTTATTTATAATTTATATTACTAAATATTGAGTAATTTATAATATTATTTAATAATCTTACAATTACTTTTTTAATTGTTAATAGTTTTTATTATAATTAAACTTATCTTTGTTAATACATAATTACCACACACTTTACAGTAATAATTATATACACATCAGGACTTCAGAAGATAAATAAGAACGTTATTTATCTGCATAAAAATAATAATTACTCATACTTACCTTAATTATTAATAATTAATTAAAAAAGAAAGAAATAAATTAAACTTATCATAGTAAAATATTCAGAAATACATTGTATTTCATAATTTTGTTATAAATAATTTAATGACTAATTTTTACAAGAAATAATAAAAAATTATTTAATAATTGAAATATAGTTTGCGCAATATATTACGTTTTTGATAAACTTTGCAAGAGGATGTCAAATGCTTAGCTAAAAATTTGAAAGCCCAAAAAAATTTAATCTCAGTAATAATATTTTTTACCAATTGGTACTTAAGGTCTGATGGTAAAATAAAAACAAGATGGCGTCTAAGCAATTTTAAATTATTTAATAAAATTCAAATCTCCCGCCAACAGCTCCGTCGGTAAAACAGACTCCTACATTACCAACCGGGTTTGAATTATTTATAGATACCTGCACCACCGACTGTTGGTAATGTAAAAATCTGCATTACCGACTGTAGGTACTTAGCTGAGATCAGAACCTGGAGTCGTATCGGCTTTGCTATACTACTGGTAGGGATCTTTAGTTTTAAGTGCAGATTACAGGAAAAATATAGCAAACACGATTGGTCTACATATTTGCGAAATAGAAGGGAAAGAAATTAAATTTTTTCGAAAAAAATGCAAAAATGTACCTGTCCCCCCTTAACATCTACAAATCTAAACCTGGTGAGCTGAAATTCGGCAGGGATCTTAAGTTTTAAGTGCAGATTACAGGAAAAATATAGCGAACACGATTGGCCTACATATTTGCGAAATAGAAGGGAAAGGAATTAAATTTTTTCGAAAAAATGCAAAAAATGACACTGTTCCCCCCCCCTAACTTCTACAAATCTGAACCGGGTGGGCTGAAATTCGGTAGGTATCTTTAGTTTTACGTGCATATTACGGGAAAATTATAGCGAAAACGATTGGTCTACATATTTGCGAAATAAAAGGGAAAAAAATTAAATTTTGTCAAAAAAATTGTAAAAAATGACCCTGTCCCCCCCCCCTTAACTTCTACAAATCTAAACCTGGTGAGCTGAAATTCAGCAGGGATCTTAAGTTTTAAGTGCATATTACAGGAAAAATATAGCGAACACGATTGGCCTACATATTTGCGAAATAGAAGGGAAAGAAATTAAATTTTTTTGAAAAAATTGCAAAAAATGACCCTGTCCCCTCCCCCTTAACATCTACAAATCTAAACCGGGTGAGCTGAAATTCGGTAGGGATCTTTAGTTTTACGTGCATATTACGGGAAAATTATAGCGAAAACGATTGGTCTACATATTTGCGAAATAGAAGGGAAAGGAATTAAATTTTTTCGAAAAAAATGCAAAAAATGACACTGTCCCCCCCCCTCCCCCTAACTTCTACTAATCTGAACCGGGTGAGCTGAAATTCGGTAGGCATCTTTAGTTTTACGTGCAGATTACGGGAAAATTATAGCGAACACGATTGGTCTACATATTTGCGAAATAGAAGGGAAAGGAATTAAATTTTTTTGAAAAAATTGCAAAAAATGACCCTGTCCCCCCCTTAACTTCTACAAATCTGCAGCTGGTGAGCTGAAATTCAGCAGGGATCGTCAGTTTTAAGTGCAGATTACGGGAAAAAACATAACGAACACGATTTGCCTACATATTTGCAAGATAGAAGGGAAAGAAATTAAATTTTTTTAAAAAAATTGCAAAAAATGACCCTGTCCCCCCCCTTAACTTCTACAAATCTCAACCTGGTGAGCTGAAATTCAGCAGGGATCTTCAGTTTTAAGTGAAGATTACGGGTAAGAACATAACAAAAACGATTGGCCTACATATTTGCAAAATAGAACGGAAAGAAATTTAACTTTTTTGAAAAAATTGCAAAAAATGACCCTGTCCCCTCCCCCTTAACATCTACAAATCTAAACCTGGTGAGCTGAAATTCGGTAGGGATCTTTAGTTTTACGTGCATATTACGGGAAAATTATAGCGAAAACGATTGGTCTACATATTTGCGAAATACAAAGGAAAGGAATTAAATTTTTTCGAAAAAAATGCAAAAAATGATCCTGTCCCCCCCCTTAACATCTACAAATCTAAACCTGGTGAGCTGAAATTCAGCAGGGATCTTAAGTTTTACGTGCATATTACGGGAAAATTATAGAGAAAACAATTGGTCTACATATTTGCGAAATAGAAGGGAAAGAAATTAAATTTTTTTGAAAAAATTGCAAAAAATGACACTGTCCTACCCATAACTTCTACAAATCTGAACCCGGTGAGTTAAAAGTTGGTAAGGATCTTTAGTTTTACGTGCAGATTACAGGAAAAATATAACGAACACGAGTTGCCTACATATTTGCGAAAAAGAAGGGAAAGAAATTAAATTTTTTTGAAAAAATTGCAAAAAATAACCCCTCCATCCCCCTTAAACTTCTACAAATCTAAGCCTGGTGAGCTGAAATTCAGCAGGGATCTTCAGTTTTAAGTGCAGATTACTGGAAAAATATAGCGAACACGATTGGCCTACATATTTGCGAAATAGAAGGGAAACAAAATAAATTTTTTCGAAAAAAATGCAAAAAATGAACCTGTCCCCCACTAACTTCTTCAAATCTGAACCGGGTGAGTTAAAATTCGGTAAGGATCTTTAGTTTTACGTGCAGATTACAGGAAAAATATAGCGAACACGATTGGCCTAAATATTTGCGAAATAGAAGGGAAAGGAATTAAATTTTTTTGAAAAAATTGCAAAAAATGACACTGTCCCCCCCTAACTTTTTTAAATCTGAACCGGGTGAGCTAAAATTCAGTAGGGATCTTTAGTTTTAAGTGCAGATTACAGGAAAAATATAGCAAACACGATTGGCCTACATATTTGCGAAATAGAAGGGAGAGAAATTAAATTTTATTGAAAAAATTGAAAAAAAAGGACCCTGTCCCCCCCCTTAACTTCTACAAATCTAAGCCTGGTGAGCTGAAATGCAGCAGGGATCTTCAGTTTTAAGTGCAGATTACAGAAAAAATTAAGCGAACACGATTGGCCTACATATTTGCGAAATAGAAGGAAAAGAAATTAAATTTTTTTGAAAAAATTGCAAAAAATGACACTGTCTGCCCCTAACTTTTTTAAATCTGAACCGGGTGAGCTAAAATTCAGTAGGGATCTTTAGTTTTAAGTGCAGATTACAGGAAAAATATAGCAAACACGATTGGTCTACATATTTGCGAAATAGAAGGGAAAGGAATTAAATTTTGTATAAAAAATTGCAAAATATGACACTGTCCCCCCTTAACTTCTACAAATCGAAACCTGGTGAGCTGAAATTCAGCATGGATCTTCGGTTTTAAGTGCAGATTACAGGAAAGATATAGCGAACACGATTGGCCTACAAATTTGTGAAATAGAAGGGAAAGGAATTAAATTTTGTCAAAAAAAATGCAAAAAATGACACTGTCCCCTCTTCCTTAACTTCTATAAATCTAAACCTGGTGAGCTGAAATTCAGGAGGGATCTTCAGTTTTAAGTGCAGATTACAGGAAAAATATAGCGAACACGATTGGCCTACATATTTGCGAAACAGAAGGGAAAGGAATTAAATTTTTTCGAAAAAAATGCATAAAAGACCCTTTCCCCCCCTAACTTCTTCAAATCTAAACCTGGTGAGTTGAAATTCAGCAGGGATCTTCAGTTTTAAGTGCTGATTACATGAAAAATATAGCGAACACGATTAGCCTACATATTTGCGAAATAGAAGGAAAAGAAATTAAATTTTTTTGAAAAAAATGCAAAAATGAACCTGTCTCCCCTTAACTTCTTCAAATCTGAATCGGGTCAGCTGAAATTTGGTAGGGATCTTTAGTTTTGAGTGCAGATTACAGAAAAAATTAAGCGAACACGATTGGCCTACATATTTGCGAAATAGAAGGGAAAGAAATTAAATTTTTTTGAAAAAATTGAAAAAAAATGAACCTGTCCCCCCTTAACTTCTTCAAAGCTGAATCTGGTCAGCTGAAATTTGGTAGGGATCTTTAGTTTTGAGTGCAGATTACAGGAAAAATATAGCGAACACGATCGGTCTACATATTTGCGAAATAGAAGGGAAAGGAATTAAATTTTGTATAAAAAATTGCAAAAAATGACACTGTCCCCCCTTAACTTCTACAAATCGAAACCTGGTGAGCTGAAATTCAGCATGGATCTTCGATTTTAAGTGCAGATTACAGGAACAATATAGCGAACACGATTGGCCTACATATTTGCGAAATAGAAGGGAAAGAAATTAAATTTTTTCGAGAAAAATGCAAAAAATGACACTGTCCCCCCTTAACTTCTACAAATCTGAACCGGGTGAGCTAAAATTCGGTAGGGATCTTTAGTTTTAAGTGCAGATTACAGGAAAAATATAGCAAACACGATTGGTCTACATATTTGCGAAATAGAAGGGAAAGGAATTAAATTTTTTCGAAAAAAATGCAAATATGAACCTGTCCCCCCTTAACTTCTTCAAATCTGAATCGGGTCAGCTGAAATTTGGTAGGGATCTTTAGTTTTGAGTGCAGATTACAGGAAAAATATAGCGAACACGATTGGCGTACATATTTGCGAAATAGAAGGAAAAGAAATTAAATTTTTTTGAAAAATTGCAAAAAATGACACTGTCCCCCCTTAACTTCTTCAAATCTGAATCGGGTCAGCTGAAATTTGGTAGGGATCTTTAGTTTTGAGTGCAGATTACAGGAAAAATATAGCGAACACGATTAACCTACACATTTGCGAAATAGAAGGGAAAGAAATTAAATTTTTTGGAAAAAAATGCAAAAAATTACCCTGTCCCCACCTAACTTCTTCAAATCTAAGCCTGGTGAGCTGAAATTCGGTGGGGATCTTTAGTTTTAAGTGCAGATTACAGGAAAAATATAGCGAACACGATTGGCCTACATATTTGCAAAATAGAAGGGAAAGAAATTAAATTTTTTTGAAAAAATTGAAAAAAAAGGACCCCCCCCCCCCTTAACTTCTACAAATCTGAATCGGGTCAACTGAAATTTGGTACGGATCTTTAGTTTTGAGTGCAGATTACAGGAAAAATATAGCGAACACGATTGGCGTATATATTTGCGAAATAGAAGGGAATGAAATTAAATTTTTTCGAGAAAAATGCAAAAAAAGACACTGTCCCCCCTTAACTTCTACAAATCTGAGCCGGGTGAGCTAAAATTCGGTAGGGATCTTTAGTTTTAAGTGCAGATTACAGGAAAAATATAGCAAACACGATTGGCCTACATATTTGCGAAATAGAAGGGAATGAAATTAAATTTTTTCGAGAAAAATGCAAAAAAAGACACTGTCCCCCCTTAACTTCTACAAATCTGAGCCGGGTGAGCTAAAATTCGGTAGGGATCTTTAGTTTTAAGTGCAGATTACAGGAAAAATATAGCAAACACGATTGGTCTACATATTTGCGAAATAGAAGGGAAAGAAATTAAATTTTTTCGAAAAAAATGCAAAAATGAACCTGTCCCCCCTTAACTTCTTCAAATCTGAATCGGGTCAGCTGAAATTTGGTAGGGATCTTTAGTTTTGAGTGCAGATTACAGGAAAAATATAGCGAACACGATTGGCGTACATATTAGCGAAATAGAAGGAAAAGAAATTAAATTTTTTTGAAAAATTGCAAAAAATGACACTGTCCCCCCTTAACTTCTTCAAATCTGAATCGGGTCAGCTGAAATTTGGTAGGGATCTTTAGTTTTGAGTGCAGATTACAGGAAAAATATAGCGAACACGATTGACCTACACATTTGCGAAATAGAAGGGAAAGAAATTAAATTTTTTGGAAAAAATTGAAAAAAAAGGACCCTATCCCCCCCTTAACTTCTACAAATCTGAATCGGGTCAACTGAAATTTGGTACGGATCTTTAGTTTTGAGTGCAGATTACAGGAAAAATATAGCGAACACGATTGGCGTGTATATTTGCGAAATAGAAGGAAAAGAAATTAAATTTTTTTGAAAAAATTGCAAAAAATGACACTGTCCCCTCCTAACTTTTTTAAATCTGAACCGGGTGAGCTAAAATTCAGTAGGGATCTTTAGTTTTAAGTGCAGATTACAGGAAAAATATAGCAAACACGATTGGTCTACATATTTGCGAAATAGAAGGGAAAGGAATTAAATTTTGTATAAAAAATTGCAAAATATGACACTGTCCCCCCTTAACTTCTACAAATCGAAACCTGGTGAGCTGAAATTCAGCATGGATCTTCGGTTTTAAGTGCAGATTACAGGAAAGATATAGCGAACACGATTGGCCTACAAATTTGTGAAATAGAAGGGAAAGGAATTAAATTTTGTCAAAAAAATTGCAAAAAATGACCCTGTCCCCTCTTCCTTAACTTCTATAAATCTAAACCTGGTGAGCTGAAATTCAGGAGGGATCTTCAGTTTTAAGTGCAGATTACAGGAAAAATATAGCGAACACGATTGGCCTACATATTTGCGAAATAGAAGGGAGAGAAATTAAATTTTATTGAAAAAATTGAAAAAAAAGGACCCTGTCCCCCCCCTTAACTTCTACAAATCTAAGCCTGGTGAGCTGAAATTCAGCAGGGATCTTCAGTTTTAAGTGCTGATTACAGGAAAAATATAGCGAACACGATTGGCCTACATATTTGCGAAATAGAAGGGAAAGAATTTAAATTTTTTCGAAAAAATTGCAAAATATGACACTGTCCCCCCTTAACTTCTACAAATCGAAACCTGGTGAGCTGAAATTCAGCATGGATCTTCGGTTTTAAGTGCAGATTACAGGAAAGATATAGCGAACACGATTGGCCTACAAATTTGTGAAATAGAAGGGAAAGGAATTAAATTTTGTCAAAAAAATTGCAAAAAATGACCCTGTCCCCTCTTCCTTAACTTCTATAAATCTAAACCTGGTGAGCTGAAATTCAGCATGGATCTTCGGTTTTAAGTGCAGATTACAGGAAAGATATAGCGAACACGATTGGCCTACAAATTTGTGAAATAGAAGGGAAAGGAATTAAATTTTGTCAAAAAAATTGCAAAAAATGACCCTGTCCCCTCTTCCTTAACTTCTATAAATCTAAACCTGGTGAGCTGAAATTCAGGAGGGATCGTCAGTTTTAAGTGCAGATTACAGGAAAAATATAGCCAACACGATTGGCCTACATATTTGCAAAAGAGAAGGGAGAGAAATTAAATTTTATTGAAAAAATTGAAAAAAAAGGACCCTGTCCCCCCCCTTAACTTCTACAAATCTAAGCCTGGTGAGCTGAAATTCAGCAGGGATCTTCAGTTTTAAGTGCTGATTACAGGAAAAATATAGCGAACACGATTGGCCTACATATTTGCGAAATAGAAGGGAAAGAATTTAAATTTTTTCGAAAAAATTGCAAAAAATGAACCTGTCCCCCCCTTAACTTCTACAAATCTAAGCCTGGTGAGCTGAAATGCAGCAGGGATCATCAGTTTTAAGTGCAGATTACAGAAAAAATTAAGCGAACACGATTGGCCTACATATTTGCGAAATAGAAGGGAAAGAAATTAAATTTTTTTGAAAAAATTGAAAAAAAATGAACCTGTCCCCACTTAACTTCTTCAAAGCTGAATCTGGTCAGCTGAAATTTGGTAGGGATCTTTAGTTTTGAGTGCAGATTACAGGAAAAATATAGCGAACACGATCGGTCTACATATTTGCGAAATAGAAGGGAAAGGAATTAAATTTTGTATAAAAAATTGCAAAAAATGACACTGTCCCCCCTTAACTTCTACAAATCGAAACCTGGTGAGCTGAAATTCAGCATGGATCTTCGATTTTAAGTGCAGATTACAGGAACAATATAGCGAACACGATTGGCCTACATATTTGCGAAATAGAAGGGAGAGAAATTAAAATGTATTGAAAAAATTGAAAAAAAGGACCCTGTCCCTCCCCCTTAACTTCTACAAATCTAAGCCTGGTGAGCTGAAATGCAGCAGGGTTCTTCAGTTTTAAGTGCAGATTACAGAAAAAATTAAGCGAACACGATTGGCGTACATATTTGCGAAATAGAAGGGAAAGGAATTAAATTTTTTCGAAAAAAATGCAAAAATGAACCTGTCCCCCCTTAACTTCTTCAAATCTGAATCGGGTCAGCTGAAATTTGGTAGGGATCTTTAGTTTTAAGTGAAGATTACAGAAAAAATATAGCGAACACGATTGGCCTACATATTTGCGAAATAGAAGGGAAAGAAGTTAAATTTTTTCGAAAAAAATGCAAAAAATGACACTGTCCCCTCTTCCTTAACTTCTATAAATCTAAACCTGGTGAGCTGAAATTCAGGAGGGATCTTCAGTTTTAAGTGCAGATTACAGGAAAAATATAGCGAACACGATTGGCCTACATATTTGCGAAATAGAAGGGAGAGAAATTAAAATTTATTGAAAAAATTGAAAAAAAGGACCCTGTCCCACCCCCTTAACTTCTACAAATCTAAGCCTGGTGAGCTGAAATGCAGCAGGGTTCTTCAGTTTTAAGTGCAGATTACAGGAAAAATATAGCGAACACGATTGGCCTACATATTTGCGAAATAGAAGGGAAAGAAATTAAATTTTTTCGAGAAAAATGCAAAAAATGAACCTGTCCCCCCCTAACTTCTTCAAATCTGAATCGGGTCAGCTGAAATTTGGTAGGGATCTTTAGTTTTGAGTGCAGATTACAGAAAAAATTAAGCGAACACGATTGGCCTACATATTTGCGAAATAGAAGGGAAAGAAATTAAATTTTTTTGAAAAAATTGAAAAAAAATGAACCTGTCCCCCCTTAACTTCTTCAAAGCTGAATCTGGTCAGCTGAAATTTGGTAGGGATCTTTAGTTTTGAGTGCAGATTACAGGAAAAATATAGCGAACACGATCGGTCTACATATTTGCGAAATAGAAGGGAAAGGAATTAAATTTTGTATAAAAAATTGCAAAAAATGACACTGTCCCCCCTTAACTTCTACAAATCGAAACCTGGTGAGCTGAAATTCAGCATGGATCTTCGATTTTAAGTGCAGATTACAGGAACAATATAGCGAACACGATTGGCCTACATATTTGCGAAATAGAAGGGAAAGAAATTAAATTTTTTCGAGAAAAATGCAAAAAATGACACTGTCCCCCCTTAACTTCTACAAATCTGAACCGGGTGAGCTAAAATTCGGTAGGGATCTTTAGTTTTAAGTGCAGATTACAGGAAAAATATAGCAAACACGATTGGTCTACATATTTGCGAAATAGAAGGGAAAGGAATTAAATTTTTTCGAAAAAAATGCAAATATGAACCTGTCCCCCCTTAACTTCTTCAAATCTGAATCGGGTCAGCTGAAATTTGGTAGGGATCTTTAGTTTTAAGTGCAGATTACAGGAAAAATATAGCGAACACGATTGGCCTACATATTTGCAAAATAGAAGGGAAAGAAATTAAATTTTTTTGAAAAAATTGAAAAAAAAGGACCCTGTCCCCCCCCCCCCTTAACTTCTACAAATCTGAATCGGGTCAACTGAAATTTGGTACGGATCTTTAGTTTTGAGTGCAGATTACAGGAAAAATATAGCGAACACGATTGGCGTATATATTTGCGAAATAGAAAGAAAAGAAATTAAATTTTTTTGAAAAAATTGCAAAAAATGACACTGTCCCCCCCTAACTTTTTTAAATCTGAACCGGGTGAGCTGAAATTTGGTAGGGATCTTTAGTTTTAAGTGAAGATTACAGAAAAAATATAGCGAACACGATTGGCCTACATATTTGCGAAATAGAAGGGAAAGAAGTTAAATTTTTTCGAAAAAAATGCAAAAAATGACACTGTCCCGCCTTAACTTCTACAAATCTGAACCGGGTGAGCTAAAATTCAGTAGGGATCTTTAGTTTTAAGTGCAGATTACAGGAAAAATATAGCAAACACGATTGGTCTACATATTTGCGAAATAGAAGGGAAAGAAATTAAATTTTTTCGAGAAAAATGCAAAAAATGACACTGTCCCCTCTTCCTTAACTTCTATAAATCTAAACCTGGTGAGCTGAAATTCAGGAGGGATCTTCAGTTTTAAGTGCAGATTACAGGAAAAATATAGCGAACACGATTGGCCTACATATTTGCGAAATAGAAGGGAAAGAAATTAAATTTTTTCGAGAAAAATGCAAAAAATGAACCTGTCCCCCCCTAACTTCTTCAAATCTGAATCGGGTCAGCTGAAATTTGGCAGGGATCTTTAGTTTTGAGTGCAGATTACAGGAAAAATATAGCGAACACGATTGGCGTACATATTTGCGAAATAGAAGGAAAAGAAATTAAATTTTTTTGAAAAATTTGTAAAAAATGACCCTGTCCTCCCCCTAACTTTTTTAAATCTGAACCGGGTGAGCTGAAATTTGGTAGGGATCTTTAGTTTTAAGTGAAGATTACAGAAAAAATATAGCGAACACGATTGGCCTACATATTTGCGAAATAGAAGGGAAAGAAGTTAAATTTTTTCGAAAAAAATGCAAAAAATGACACTGTACCCCCTTAACTTCTACAAATCTGAACCGTGTGAGCTAAAATTCGATAGGGATCTTTAGTTTTAAGTGCAGATTACAGGAAAAATATAGCAAACACGATTGGTCTACATATTTGCGAAATAGAAGGGAAAGAAATTAAATTTTTTCGAAAAAAATGCAAAAATGAACCTGTCCCCCCTTAACTTCTTCAAATCTGAATCGGGTCAGCTGAAATTTGGTAGGGATCTTTAGTTTTGAGTGCAGATTACAGGAAAAATATAGCGAACACGATTGGCGTACATATTAGCGAAATAGAAGGAAAAGAAATTAAATTTTTTTGAAAAATTGCAAAAAATGACACTGTCCCCCCTTAACTTCTTCAAATCTGAATCGGGTCAGCTGAAATTTGGTAGGGATCTTTAGTTTTGAGTGCAGATTACAGGAAAAATATAGCGAACACGATTGACCTACACATTTGCGAAATAGAAGGGAAAGAAATTAAATTTTTTGGAAAAAATTGAAAAAAAAGGACCCTATCCCCCCCTTAACTTCTACAAATCTGAATCGGGTCAACTGAAATTTGGTACGGATCTTTAGTTTTGAGTGCAGATTACAGGAAAAATATAGCGAACACGATTGGCGTGTATATTTGCGAAATAGAAGGAAAAGAAATTAAATTTTTTTGAAAAAATTGCAAAAAATGACACTGTCCCCCCCCTAACTTTTTTAAATCTGAACCGGGTGAGCTAAAATTCAGTAGGGATCTTTAGTTTTAAGTGCAGATTACAGGAAAAATATAGCAAACACGATTGGTCTACATATTTGCGAAATAGAAGGGAAAGGAATTAAATTTTGTATAAAAAATTGCAAAATATGACACTGTCCCCCCTTAACTTCTACAAATCGAAACCTGGTGAGCTGAAATTCAGCATGCATCTTCGGTTTTAAGTGCAGATTACAGAAAATATATAGCGAACACGATTGGCCTACAAATTTGTGAAATAGAAGAGAAAGGAATTAAATTTTTTTGAAAAAATTGAAAAAAAGGACCCTGTCCCCCCCCTTAACTTCTACAAATCTGAATCGGGTCAGCTGAAATTTGGTAGGGATCTTTAGTTTTAAGTGCAGATTACAGGAAAAATATAGCGAACACGATCGGCCTACATATTTGCGAAATAGAAGGGAGAGAAATTAAATTTTATTGAAAAAATTGAAAAAAAAGGACCCTGTCCCCCCCCCCTTAACTTCTACAAATCTAAGCCTGGTGAGCTGAAATACAGCAGGGATCTTCAGTTTTAAGTGCAGATTACAGAAAAAATTAAGCGAACACGATTGGCCCACATATTTGCGAAATAGAAGGGAAAGAAATTAAATTTTTTCGAAAAAAATGCAAAAAATGAACCTGTCCCCCCCTAACTTCTTCAAATCTGAATCGGGTCAGCTGAAATTTGGTAGGGATCTTCGGTTTCAAGTGCAGATTACAGGAAAAATATAGCGAACACGATTGGCCTACAAATTTGTGAAATAGAAGGGAAAGGAATTAAATTTTTTTTAAAAAATTTAAAAAAAAGGTCCCATGCCCCCCCCCCCCCTTAACTTCTACAAATCTGAATCGGGTCAGCTGAAATTTGGTAGGGATCTTTAGTTTTGAGTGCAGATTACAGGAAAAATATAGCGAACACGATTGGCCTACATATTTGCGAAATAGAAGGGAAAGGACTTAAATTTTTTTGAAAAAATTGAAAAAAAAGGACCCAGTCCCCCCCCCTTAACTTCTACAAATCTGAATCGGGTCAGCTGAAATTTGGTAGGGATCTTTAGTTTTAAGTGCAGATTACAGGAAAAATATAGCGAACACGATTGGCGTACATATTTGCGAAATAGAAGGAAAAGAAATTAAATTTTTTTTGAAAAAATTGCAAAATATGACACTGTCCCCCCTTAACTTCTACAAATCGAAACGTGGAGAGCTGAAATTCAGCATGGATCTTCGGTTTTAAGTGCAGATTACAGAAAAGATATAGCGAACACGATTGGCCTACAAATTTGTGAAATAGAAGGGAAAGGAATTAAATTTTCTTTAAAAAATTGAAAAAAAGGACCCTGTCCCCCCCCCCTTAACTTCTACAAATCTGAATCGGGTCAGCTGAAATTTGGTAGGGATCTTTAGTTTTGAGTGCAGATTACAGGAAAAATATAGCGAACACGATTGGCGTACATATTTGCGAAATAGAAGGAAAAGAAATTAAATTTTTTTGAAAAAATTGCAAAATATGACACTGTCCCCTCTTAACTTCTACAAATCGAAACCTGGTGAGCTGAAATTCAGCATGGATCTTCGGTTTTAAGTGCAGATTACAGAAAAGATATAGCGAACACGATTGGCCTACAAATTTGTGAAATAGAAGGGAAAGGAATTAAATTTTCTTGAAAAAATTGAAAAAAAAGGACCCTGTCCCCCCCCCTTAACTTCTACAAATCTGAATCGGGTCAGCTGAAATTTGGTAGGGATCTTTAGTTTTGAGTGCAGATTACAGGAAAAATATAGCGAACACGATTGGCGTACATATTTGCGAAATAGAAGGAAAAGAAATTAAATTTTTTTGAAAAAATTGCAAAAAATGACACTGTCCCCCCTTAACTTCTTCAAATCTGAATCGGGTCAGCTGAAATTTGGTAGGGATCTTTACTTTTGAGTGCAGATTACAGGAAAAATATAGCGAACACGATTGGCCCACATATTTGCGAAATAGAAGGGAAAGAAATTAAATTTTTTCGAAAAAAATGCAAAAAATGAACCTTTCCCCCCCTAACTTCTTCAAATCTGAATCGGGTCAGCTGAAATTTGGTAGGGATCTTTAGTTTTAAGTGAAGATTACAGAAAAAATATAGCGAACACGATTGGCCTACATATTTGCGAAATAGAAGGGAAAGAAGTTAAATTTTTTCGAAAAAAATGCAAAAAATGACACTGTCCCCCCTTAACTTCTACAAATCTGAACCGTGTGAGCTAAAATTCGGTAGGGATCTTTAGTTTTAAGTGCAGATTACAGGAAAAATATAGCAAACACGATTGGTCTACATATTTGCGAAATAGAAGGGAAAGGAATTAAATTTTGTATAAAAAATTGCAAAATATGACACTGTCCCCCCTTAACTTCTACAAATCTAAGCCTGGTGAGCTGAAATGCAGCAGGGATCTTCAGTTTTAAGTGCAGATTACAGGAAAGATACAGCGAACACGATTGGCCTACAAATTTGTGAAATAGAAGGGAAAGGAATTAAATTTTGTCAAAAAAATTGCAAAAAATGACCCTGTCCCCTCTTCCTTAACTTCTATAAATCTAAACCTGGTGAGCTGAAATTCAGCATGGATCTTCGGTTTTAAGTGCAGATTACAGGAAAGATATAGCGAACACGTTTGGCCTACAAATTTGTGAAATAGAAGGGAAAGGAATTAAATTTTGTCAAAAAAATTGCAAAAAATGACCCTGTCCCCTCTTCCTTAACTTCTATAAATCTAAACCTGGTGAGCTGAAATTCAGGAGGGATCGTCAGTTTTAAGTGCAGATTACAGAAAAAATATAGCCAACACGATTGGCCTACATATTTGCAAAAGAGAAGGGAGAGAAATTAAATTTTATTGAAAAAATTGAAAAAAAAGGACCCTGTCCCCCCCCTTAACTTCTACAAATCTAAGCCTGGTGAGCTGAAATTCAGCAGGGATCTTCAGTTTTAAGTGCTGATTACAGGAAAAATATAGCGAACACGATTGGCCTACATATTTGCGAAATAGAAGGGAAAGAATTTAAATTTTTTCGAAAAAATTGCAAAAAGTGAACCTGTCCCCCCCTTTCTACAAATCTCAACCTCGTGAGCTGAAATCTAGCAGGGATCTTTAGTTTTAAGTGAAGATTACAGGAAAAATATAGCGAACAGGATTGTCCTACATATTTGCGAAATAGAAGGGAAAGAAATTAAATTTTTTCGAAAAAAATGCAAAAAATGAACCTGTCCTCTCCTTAACTTCTACAAATCTAAATCTGGTGAGCTGAAATTCAGCAGGGATCTTCAGTTTTAAGTGCAGATTACAGGAAAAATATAACGAACACAATTAGCCTACATATTTGCGAAATAGAAGGAAAAGAAATTAAATTTTTTTGAAAAAATTGCAAAAAATGACCCTGTCCTCCCCTTAACTTCTACAAATCTAAGCCTGGTGAGCTGAAATTCATCAGGGATCTTCAGTTTTAAGTGCAGATTACAGAAAAAATATAGCGAACACGATTGGCCTACATATTTGCGAAATAGAAGGGAAAGAAATTAAATTTTTTTGAAAAAATTGCAAAAAATGACCCTGTTCCACCCCCTTAACTTCTACAAATCTGAACCTGGTGAGCTAAAATTCAGCAGGGATCTTCAGTTTTAAGTGCAGATTACAGGAAAAATATAGCGAACACGATTGACATACATATTTGCAAAATAGAAGGGAAAGAAATTAAATTTTTTTGAAAAAAATGCAAAAAATTACCCTGTCCCCCCCCTAACTTCTTCAAATCTGAATCGGGTCAGCTGAAATTTGGTAGGGATCTTTAGTTTTGAGTGCAGATTACAGGAAAAATATAGCAAACACGATTGGCCTACATATTTGCGAAATAGAAGGGAAAGAAATTAAATTTTTTTGAAAAAATTGCAAAAAATGACCCTGTCCTCTCCTTAACTTCTACAAATCGAAACCGAGTAAGTTAAAATTCGGTAAGGATCTTTAGTTTTACGTGCAGATTACGGGAAAAAACATAACGAACACGATTGGCCTACATATTCGCGAAATAGAAGGGAAAGAAATTAAATTTTTTCGAAAAAAATGCAAAAAATTACCCTGTCCCCCCCCTAACTTCTTCAAATCTGAATCGGGTCAGCTGAAATTTGGTAGGGATCTTTAGTTTTGAGTGCAGATTACAGGAAAAATATAGCAAACACGATTAGCCTACATATTTGCGAAATAGAAGGGAAAGAATTTAAATTTTTTCGAAAAAAATGCAAAAAATTACCCTGTCCCCCCCTAACTTTTTCAAATCTGAACCGGGTGAGCTGAAATTTGGTTGGGATCTTTAGTTTTAAGTGCAGATTACAGGAAAAATATATCGAACACGATTGGCCTACATATTTGCAAAATAGAAGGGAAAGAAATTAAATTTTTTTGAAAAAATTGCAAAAAATGACCCTGTCCCCCCCCCCCCTAACTTCTACAAATCTGAACCGGGTGATCTGAAATTTGGTAGGGATCTTCATTTCTAAGTGCAGATTACAGGAAAAATATAGCAAACACGATTGGTCTACATATTTGCGAAATAGAAGGGAAAGAAATTAAATTTTTTTGAAAAAATTGCAAAAAATGACCCTGTCCTCTCCTTAACTTCTACAAATCGAAACCGAGTAAGTTAAAATTCGGTAAGGATCTTTAGTTTTACGTGCAGATTACGGGAAAAAACATAACGAACACGATTGGCCTACATATTCGCGAAATAGAAGGGAAAGAAATTAAATTTTTTCGAAAAAAATGCAAAAAATTACCCTGTCCCCCCCCTAACTTCTTCAAATCTGAATCGGGTCAGCTGAAATTTGGTAGGGATCTTTAGTTTTGAGTGTAGATTACAGGAAAAATATAGCAAACACGATTAGCCTACATATTTGCGAAATAGAAGGGAAAGAATTTAAATTTTTTCGAAAAAAATGCAAAAAATTACCCTGTCCCCCCCCCTAACTTCTTAAAATCTGAATCGGGTCAGCTGAAATTTGGTAGGGATCTTTAGTTTTGAGTGCAGATTACAGGAAAAATATAGCAAACACGATTGGCCTACATATTTGCGAAATAGAAGGGAAAGAAATTAAATTTTTTTGAAAAAATTGCAAAAAATGACCCTGTCCTCTCCTTAACTTCTACAAATCGAAACCGAGTAAGTTAAAATTCGGTAAGGATCTTTAGTTTTACGTGCAGATTACGGGAAAAAACATAACGAACACGATTGGCCTACATATTCGCGAAATAGAAGGGAAAGAAATTAAATTTTTTCGAAAAAAATGCAAAAAATTACCCTGTCCCCCCCCTAACTTCTTCAAATCTGAATCGGGTCAGCTGAAATTTGGTAGGGATCTTTAGTTTTGAGTGCAGATTACAGGAAAAATATAGCAAACACGATTAGCCTACATATTTGCGAAATAGAAGGGAAAGAATTTAAATTTTTTCGAAAAAAATGCAAAAAATTACCCTGTCCCCCCCTAACTTTTTCAAATCTGAACCGGGTGAGCTGAAATTTGGTTGGGATCTTTAGTTTTAAGTGCAGATTACAGGAAAAATATATCGAACACGATTGGCCTACATATTTGCAAAATAGAAGGGAAAGAAATTAAATTTTTTTGAAAAAGTTGCAAAAAATGACCCTGTCCCCCCCCCCTAACTTCTACAAATCTGAACCGGGTGATCTGAAATTTGGTAGGGATCTTCATTTCTAAGTGCAGATTACAGGAAAAATATAGCAAACACGATTGGTCTACATATTTGCGAAATAGAAGAGAAAGAAATTAAATTTCTTTGAAAAAATTGCAAAAAGTGACCCTGTCCCCCCCCCTTAAATTCTACAAACCTAAGCCTGGTGAGCTGAAAGTCAGCACGTATCTTCAGTTTTAAGTGCAGATTACAGGAAAAATATAACGAACACGATTGGCCTACATATTTGCGAAATAGAAGGGAAAGGAACTAAATTTTTTTGAAAAAATTGCAAAAAGTGACCCTGTCCCCCCCCTGAACTTCTACAAATCTAAACCTGGTGAGCTGAAATTCAGCAGAGATTTTCAGTTTTAAGTGCTGATTACAGGAAATTAAAGCGAACACGATTGGCCTAAATATTTGCGAATTAGGAGGAAAAGAATTTAAATTTTTTATAAAAAATTGCAAAAAATGAAACTGTCCCCCCCCTTAATTTCTTCAAATCGAAACCTGGTGAGCTGAAATTTAGCATGGATCTTCGGTTTTACGTGCATATTACGGGAAAATTATAGAGAAAACAATTGGTCTACATATTTGCGAAATAGAAGGGAAAGGAATTAAATTTTGTATAAAAAATTGCAAAATATGACACTGTCCCCCCTTAACTTCTACAAATCGAAACCTGGTGAGCTGAAATTCAGCATGGATCTTCGGTTTTACGTGCATATTACGGGAAAATTATAGAGAAAACAATTGGTCTACATATTTGCGAAATAGAAGGGAAAGGAATTAAATTTTTTCGAAAAAAATGCAAAAAATGAAACTGTTCCCCCCACATATTTGCGAAATAGAAGGGAAAGAAATTAATTTTTTTTGAAAAAATTGCAAAAAATGACCCTGTCCCCCCCTTAACATCTACAAATCTCAACCTAATGAGCTGAAATTCAGCAGGGATCTTCAGTTTTAAGTGAAGATTACGGGAAAGAACATAACAAAAACGATTGGCCTACATATTTGCAAAATAGAAGGGAAAGAAATTAAATTTTTTTGAAAAAATTGCAAAAAATGACCCTGTCCCCTCCCCCTTAACATCTACAAATGTAAACCTGGTGAGCTGAAATTTGGTAGGGATCTTTAGTTTTGAGTGCAGATTACAGGAAAAATATAGCAAACACGATTGGCCTACATATTTGCGAAATAGAAGGAAAAAAAGTTAAATTTTTTTGAAAAAATTGCAAAAAATGACACTGTCCTCCCCTTAACTTCTACAAATCTAAACCTGGTGAGCTGAAATTCGGTAATGATCTTTAGTTTTACGTGCAGATTACGGGAAAAATATAGCAAACACGATTGGTCTACATATTTGCGAAATATAAGGAAAAAGAAATTAAATTTTGTATAAAAAATTGCAAAAAATGACACTGTCCCCCCTTAACTTCTACAAATCTGAACCGGGTGAGCTAAAATTCCGTAGGGATCTTTAGTTTTCAGTGCAGATTACAGGAAAAATATAGCAAACACGATTGGTCTACATATTTGCGAAATATAAGGAAAAAGAAATTAAATTTTTTTGAAAAAATTGAAAAAAGGACCCTGTCCCCCCCCCCTTAACTTCTACAAATCTGAATCGGGTCAACTGAAATTTGGTACGGATCTTTAGTTTTGAATGCAGATTACAGGAAAAATATAGCGAACACGATTGGCGTATATATTTGCGAAATAGAAGGAAAAGAAATTAAATTTTTTTGAAAAAATTTAATAAAATTACACAGCCCCCCCCCCCTTAACTTCTACAAATCTGAACCTGGTGAGCTAAAATTCAGCAGGGATCTTCAGTTTTAAGTGCAGATTACAGGAAAAATATAGCGAACACGATTGGCCTACATATTTGCGAATTAGAAGGAAAAGAATTTAAATTTTTTTTCGAAAAAATTGCAAAAAATTAACCTGTCCCCCCCTTAACTTCTTCAAATCTGAACCGGGTGACCTAAAATTCGGTCGGGATCTTTAGTTTTAAGTGCAGATTACAGGAAAAATATAGCAAACACGATTGGCGTACATATTTGCGAAATAGAAGGGAAAGGAATTAAATTTTTTTTAAAAATTGCAAAAAATGACACTGTCCCCCCTTAACTTCTTCAAATCTGAATCGGGTCAGCTAAAATTTGGTAGGGATCTTTAGTTTTGAGTGCAGATTACAGGAAAAATATAGCGAACACGATTGACCTACACATTTGCGAAATAGAAGGGAAAGAAATTAAATTTTTTGGAAAAAAATGCAAAAAATTACCCTGTCCCCACCTAACTTCTTCAAATCTAAGCCTGGTGAGCTGAAATTCGGTGGGGATCTTTAGTTTTAAGTGCAGATTACAGGAAAAATATAGCGAACACGATTGGCCTACATATTTGCAAAATAGAAGGGAAAGAAATTAAATTTTTTTGAAAAAATTTAATAAAATTACACAGCCCCCCCCCCCCCTTAACTTCTACAAATCTGAACCGGGTGAGCGGAAATTCAGCAGGGATCTTCAGTTTTAAGTGCAGATTACAGGAAAGATATAGCGAACACGATTGGCCTACATATTTGCGAAATAGAAGGGAAAGAAATTAAATTTTTTCGAAAAAAATTCAAAAAATGAACCTGTCCCCCCCTAACTTCTTCAAATCTGAACCGGGTGAGCTAAAATTCGGTCGGGATCTTTAGTTTTAAGTGCAGATTACAGGAAAAATATAGCAAACACGATTGGCGTACATATTTGCGAAATAGAAGGGAAAGGAATTAAATTTTTTCGAAAAAAATGCAAAAATGAACCTGTCCCCCCTTAACTTCTTCAAATCTGAATCGGGTCAGCTGAAATTTGGTAGGGATCTTTAGTTTTGAGTGCAGATTACAGGAAAAATATAGCGAACACGATTGGCGTATATATTTGCGAAATAGAAGGAAAAGGAATTAAATTTTTTTGAAAAAATTGCAAAAAATGACACTGTCCCCCCCTAACTTTTTTAAATCTGAACCGGGTGAGCTGAAATTTGGTAGGGATCTTTAGTTTTAAGTGAAGATTACAGAAAAAATATAGCGAACACGATTGGCCTACATATTTGCGAAATAGAAGGGAAAGAAGTTAAATTTTTTCGAAAAAAATGCAAAAAATGACACTGTCCCCCCTTAACTTCTACAAATCTGAACCGGGTGAGCTAAAATTCAGTAGGGATCTTTAGTTTTAAGTGCAGATTACAGGAAAAATATAGCAAACACGATTGGTCTACATATTTGCGAAATAGAAGGGAAAGGAATTAAATTTTGTATAAAAAATTGCAAAAAATGACACTGTCCCCCCTTAACTTCTACAAATCGAAACCTGGTGAGCTGAAATTCAGCATGGATCTTCGATTTTAAGTGCAGATTACAGGAACAATATAGCGAACACGATTGGCCTACATATTTGCGAAATAGAAGGGAAAGAAATTAAATTTTTTCGAGAAAAATGCAAAAAATGACACTGTCCCCCCTTAACTTCTACAAATCTGAACCGGGTGAGCTAAAATTCGGTAGGGATCTTTAGTTTTAAGTGCAGATTACAGGAAAAATATAGCAAACACGATTGGTCTACATATTTGCGAAATAGAAGGGAAAGGAATTAAATTTTTTCGAAAAAAATGCAAAAATGAACCTGTCCCCCCTTAACTTCTTCAAATCTGAATCGGGTCAGCTGAAATTTGGTAGGGATCTTTAGTTTTGAGTGCAGATTACAGGAAAAATATAGCGAACACGATTGGCGTACATATTTGCGAAATAGAAGGAAAAGAAATTAAATTTTTTTGAAAAATTGCAAAAAATGACACTGTCCCCCCTTAACTTCTTCAAATCTGAATCGGGTCAGCTGAAATTTGGTAGGGATCTTTAGTTTTGAGTGCAGATTACAGGAAAAATATAGCGAACACGATTGACCTACACATTTGCGAAATAGAAGGGAAAGAAGTTAAATTTTTTCGAAAAAAATGCAAAAAATGACACTGTCCCCCCTTAACTTCTACAAATCTGAACCGGGTGAGCTAAAATTCAGTAGGGATCTTTAGTTTTAAGTGCAGATTACAGGAAAAATATAGCGAACACGATTGGCGTATATATTTGCGAAATAGAAGGAAAAGAAATTAAATTTTTTTGAAAAAATTGCAAAAAATGACACTGTCCCCCCCTAACTTTTTTAAATCTGAACCGGGTGAGCTGAAATTTGGTAGGGATCTTTAGTTTTAAGTGAAGATTACAGAAAAAATATAGCGAACACGATTGGCCTACATATTTGCGAAATAGAAGGGAAAGAAGTTAAATTTTTTCGAAAAAAAATGCAAAAAATGACACTGTCCCCCCTTAACTTCTACAAATCTGAACCGGGTGAGCTAAAATTCAGTAGGGATCTTTAGTTTTAAGTGCAGATTACAGGAAAAATATAGCAAACACGATTGGTCTACATATTTGCGAAATAGAAGGGAAAGGAATTAAATTTTGTATAAAAAATTGCAAAATATGACACTGTCCCCCCTTAACTTCTACAAATCGAAACCTGGTGAGCTGAAATTCAGCATGGATCTTCGGTTTTAAGTGCAGATTACAGGAAAGATATAGCGAACACGATTGGCCTACAAATTTGTGAAATAGAAGGGAAAGGAATTAAATTTTGTCAAAAAAATTGCAAAAAATGACCCTGTCCCCTCTTCCTTAACTTCTATAAATCTAAACCTGGTGAGCTGAAATTCAGGAGGGATCGTCAGTTTTAAGTGCAGATTACAGAAAAAATATAGCCAACACGATTGGCCTACATATTTGCAAAAGAGAAGGGAGAGAAATTAAATTTTATTGAAAAAATTGAAAAAAAAGGACCCTGTCCCCCCCCTTAACTTCTACAAATCTAAGCCTGGTGAGCTGAAATTCAGCAGGGATCTTCAGTTTTAAGTGCTGATTACAGGAAAAATATAGCGAACACGATTGGCCTACATATTTGCGAAATAGAAGGGAAAGAATTTAAATTTTTTCGAAAAAATTGCAAAAAGTGAACCTGTCCCCCCCTTTCTACAAATCTCAACCTCGTGAGCTGAAATCTAGCAGGGATCTTTAGTTTTAAGTGAAGATTACAGGAAAAATATAGCGAACAGGATTGTCCTACATATTTGCGAAATAGAAGGGAAAGAAATTAAATTTTTTCGAAAAAAATGCAAAAAATGAACCTGTCCTCTCCTTAACTTCTACAAATCTAAATCTGGTGAGCTGAAATTCAGCAGGGATCTTCAGTTTTAAGTGCAGATTACAGGAAAAATATAACGAACACAATTAGCCTACATATTTGCGAAATAGAAGGAAAAGAAATTAAATTTTTTTGAAAAAATTGCAAAAAATGACCCTGTCCTCCCCTTAACTTCTACAAATCTAAGCCTGGTGAGCTGAAATTCATCAGGGATCTTCAGTTTTAAGTGCAGATTACAGAAAAAATATAGCGAACACGATTGGCCTACATATTTGCGAAATAGAAGGGAAAGAAATTAAATTTTTTTGAAAAAATTGCAAAAAATGACCCTGTTCCACCCCCTTAACTTCTACAAATCTGAACCTGGTGAGCTAAAATTCAGCAGGGATCTTCAGTTTTAAGTGCAGATTACAGGAAAAATATAGCGAACACGATTGACATACATATTTGCAAAATAGAAGGGAAAGAAATTAAATTTTTTTGAAAAAAATGCAAAAAATTACCCTGTCCCCCCCCTAACTTCTTCAAATCTGAATCGGGTCAGCTGAAATTTGGTAGGGATCTTTAGTTTTGAGTGCAGATTACAGGAAAAATATAGCAAACACGATTGGCCTACATATTTGCGAAATAGAAGGGAAAGAAATTAAATTTTTTTTTTGAAAAAATTGCAAAAAATGACCCTGTCCTCTCCTTAACTTCTACAAATCGAAACCGAGTAAGTTAAAATTCGGTAAGGATCTTTAGTTTTACGTGCAGATTACGGGAAAAAACATAACGAACACGATTGGCCTACATATTCGCGAAATAGAAGGGAAAGAAATTAAATTTTTTCGAAAAAAATGCAAAAAATTACCCTGTCCCCCCCCTAACTTCTTCAAATCTGAATCGGGTCAGCTGAAATTTGGTAGGGATCTTTAGTTTTGAGTGCAGATTACAGGAAAAATATAGCAAACACGATTAGCCTACATATTTGCGAAATAGAAGGGAAAGAATTTAAATTTTTTCGAAAAAAATGCAAAAAATTACCCTGTCCCCCCCTAACTTTTTCAAATCTGAACCGGGTGAGCTGAAATTTGGTTGGGATCTTTAGTTTTAAGTGCAGATTACAGGAAAAATATATCGAACACGATTGGCCTACATATTTGCAAAATAGAAGGGAAAGAAATTAAATTTTTTTGAAAAAATTGCAAAAAATGACCCTGTCCCCCCCCCCTAACTTCTACAAATCTGAACCGGGTGATCTGAAATTTGGTAGGGATCTTCATTTCTAAGTGCAGATTACAGGAAAAATATAGCAAACACGATTGGTCTACATATTTGCGAAATAGAAGGGAAAGAAATTAAATTTTTTTGAAAAAATTGCAAAAAATGACCCTGTCCTCTCCTTAACTTCTACAAATCGAAACCGAGTAAGTTAAAATTCGGTAAGGATCTTTAGTTTTACGTGCAGATTACGGGAAAAAACATAACGAACACGATTGGCCTACATATTCGCGAAATAGAAGGGAAAGAAATTAAATTTTTTCGAAAAAAATGCAAAAAATTACCCTGTCCCCCCCCTAACTTCTTCAAATCTGAATCGGGTCAGCTGAAATTTGGTAGGAATCTTTAGTTTTGAGTGCAGATTACAGGAAAAATATAGCAAACACGATTAGCCTACATATTTGCGAAATAGAAGGGAAAGAATTTAAATTTTTTCGAAAAAAATGCAAAAAATTACCCTGTCCCCCCCCTAACTTCTTCAAATCTGAATCGGGTCAGCTGAAATTTGGTAGGGATCTTTAGTTTTGAGTGCAGATTACAGGAAAAATATAGCAAACACGATTGGCCTACATATTTGCGAAATAGAAGGGAAAGAAATTAAATTTTTTTGAAAAAATTGCAAAAAATGACCCTGTCCTCTCCTTAACTTCTACAAATCGAAACCGAGTAAGTTAAAATTCGGTAAGGATCTTTAGTTTTACGTGCAGATTACGGGAAAAAACATAACGAACACGATTGGCCTACATATTCGCGAAATAGAAGGGAAAGAAATTAAATTTTTTCGAAAAAAATGCAAAAAATTACCCTGTCCCCCCCCTAACTTCTTCAAATCTGAATCGGGTCAGCTGAAATTTGGTAGGGATCTTTAGTTTTGAGTGCAGATTACAGGAAAAATATAGCAAACACGATTAGCCTACATATTTGCGAAATAGAAGGGAAAGAATTTAAATTTTTTCGAAAAAAATGCAAAAAATTACCCTGTCCCCCCCTTAACTTCTACAAATCTGAACCGGGTGAGCTGAAATTTGGTTGGGATCTTTAGTTTTAAGTGCAGATTACAGGAAAAATATATCGAACACGATTGGCCTACATATTTGCAAAATAGAAGGGAAAGAAATTAAATTTTTTTGAAAAAGTTGCAAAAAATGACCCTGTCCCCCCCCCCCCCCTAACTTCTACAAATCTGAACCGGGTGATCTGAAATTTGGTAGGGATCTTCATTTCTAAGTGCAGATTACAGGAAAAATATAGCAAACACGATTGGTCTACATATTTGCGAAATAGAAGAGAAAGAAATTAAATTTCTTTGAAAAAATTGCAAAAAGTGACCCTGTCCCCCCCCCTTAAATTCTACAAACCTAAGCCTGGTGAGCTGAAAGTCAGCACGTATCTTCAGTTTTAAGTGCAGATTACAGGAAAAATATAACGAACACGATTGGCCTACATATTTGCGAAATAGAAGGGAAAGGAACTAAATTTTTTTGAAAAAATTGCAAAAAGTGACCCTGTCCCCCCCCTGAACTTCTACAAATCTAAACCTGGTGAGCTGAAATTCAGCAGAGATTTTCAGTTTTAAGTGCTGATTACAGGAAATTAAAGCGAACACGATTGGCCTAAATATTTGCGAATTAGGAGGAAAAGAATTTAAATTTTTTATAAAAAATTGCAAAAAATGAAACTGTCCCCCCCCTTAATTTCTTCAAATCGAAACCTGGTGAGCTGAAATTCAGCATGGATCTTCGGTTTTACGTGCATATTACGGGAAAATTATAGAGAAAACAATTGGTCTACATATTTGCGAAATAGAAGGGAAAGGAATTAAATTTTGTATAAAAAATTGCAAAATATGACACTGTCCCCCCTTAACTTCTACAAATCGAAACCTGGTGAGCTGAAATTCAGCATGGATCTTCGGTTTTACGTGCATATTACGGGAAAATTATAGAGAAAACAATTGGTCTACATATTTGCGAAATAGAAGGGAAAGGAATTAAATTTTTTCGAAAAAAATGCAAAAAATGAAACTGTTCCCCCCACATATTTGCGAAATAGAAGGGAAAGAAATTAATTTTTTTTGAAAAAATTGCAAAAAATGACCCTGTCCCCCCCTTAACATCTACAAATCTCAACCTAATGAGCTGAAATTCAGCAGGGATCTTCAGTTTTAAGTGAAGATTACGGGAAAGAACATAACAAAAACGATTGGCCTACATATTTGCAAAATAGAAGGGAAAGAAATTAAATTTTTTTGAAAAAATTGCAAAAAATGACCCTGTCCCCTCCCCCTTAACATCTACAAATGTAAACCTGGTGAGCTGAAATTTGGTAGGGATCTTTAGTTTTGAGTGCAGATTACAGGAAAAATATAGCGAACACGATTGGCCTACATATTTGCGAAATAGAAGGAAAAAAAGTTAAATTTTTTTGAAAAAATTGCAAAAAATGACACTGTCCTCCCCTTAACTTCTACAAATCTAAACCTGGTGAGCTGAAATTCGGTAATGATCTTTAGTTTTACGTGCAGATTACGGGAAAAAACATAACGAACACGATTGGCCTACATATTTGCGAAATAGAAGGAAAAGAAATTAAATTTTTTTGAAAAAATTGCAAAAAAAGACCCTGTCCTCCCCCTAACTTTTTTAAATCTGAACCGGGTAAGCTGAAATTCGGTAGGGATCTTTAGTTTTAAGTGCAGATTACAAGAAAAATATAGCAAACACGATTGGTCTACATATTTGCGAAATATAAGGGAAAGGAATTAAATTTTGTATAAAAAATTGCAAAAAATGACACTGTCCCCCCTTAACTTCTACAAATCTGAACCGGGTGAGCTAAAATTCCGTAGGGATCTTTAGTTTTCAGTGCAGATTACAGGAAAAATATAGCAAACACGATTGGTCTACATATTTGCGAAATATAAGGAAAAAGAAATTAAATTTTTTTGAAAAAATTGAAAAAAAGGACCCTGTCCCCCCCCCCTTAACTTCTACAAATCTGAATCGGGTCAACTGAAATTTGGTACGGATCTTTAGTTTTGAGTGCAGATTACAGGAAAAATATAGCGAACACGATTGGCGTATATATTTGCGAAATAGAAGGAAAAGAAATTAAATTTTTTTGAAAAAATTTAATAAAATTACACAGCCCCCCCCCCTTAACTTCTACAAATCTGAACCTGGTGAGCTAAAATTCAGCAGGGATCTTCAGTTTTAAGTGCAGATTACAGGAAAAATATAGCGAACACGATTGGCCTACATATTTGCGAATTAGAAGGAAAAGAATTTAAATTTTTTCGAAAAAATTGCAAAAAATTAACCTGTCCCCCCCTTAACTTCTTCAAATCTGAACCGGGTGACCTAAAATTCGGTCGGGATCTTTAGTTTTAAGTGCAGATTACAGGAAAAATATAGCAAACACGATTGGCGTACATATTTGCGAAATAGAAGGGAAAGGAATTAAATTTTTTTTTAAAATTGCAAAAAATGAACCTGTCCCCCCTTAACTTCTTCAAATCTGAATCGGGTCAGCTGAAATTTGGTAGGGATCTTTAGTTTTGAGTGCAGATTACAGGAAAAATATAGCGAACACGATTGACCTACACATTTGCGAAATAGAAGGGAAAGAAATTAAATTTTTTGGAAAAAAATGCAAAAAATTACCCTGTCCCCACCTAACTTCTTCAAATCTAAGCCTGGTGAGCTGAAATTCGGTGGGGATCTTTAGTTTTAAGTGCAGATTACAGGAAAAATATAGCGAACACGATTGGCCTACATATTTGCGAAATAGAAGGGAAAGAAATTAAATTTTTTCGAGAAAAATGCAAAAAATGACACTGTCCCCCCTTAACTTCTACAAATCTGAACCGGGTGAGCTAAAATTCGGTAGGGATCTTTAGTTTTAAGTGCAGATTACAGGAAAAATATAGCAAACACGATTGGTCTACATATTTGCGAAATAGAAGGGAAAGGAATTAAATTTTTTCGAAAAAAATGCAAAAATGAACCTGTCCCCCCTTAACTTCTTCAAATCTGAATCGGGTCAGCTGAAATTTGGTAGGGATCTTTAGTTTTGAGTGCAGATTACAGGAAAAATATAGCGAACACGATTGGCGTACATATTTGCGAAATAGAAGGAAAAGAAATTAAATTTTTTTGAAAAATTGCAAAAAATGACACTGTCCCCCCTTAACTTCTTCAAATCTGAATCGGGTCAGCTGAAATTTGGTAGGGATCTTTAGTTTTGAGTGCAGATTACAGGAAAAATATAGCGAACACGATTGACCTACACATTTGCGAAATAGAAGGGAAAGAAGAAGAAGTTAAATTTTTTCGAAAAAAAATGCAAAAAAAAAATGACACTGTCCCCCCTTAACTTCTACAAATCTGAACCGGGTGAGCTAAAATTCAGTAGGGATCTTTAGTTTTAAGTGCAGATTACAGGAAAAATATAGCAAACACGATTGGTCTACATATTTGCGAAATAGAAGGGAAAGGAATTAAATTTTGTATAAAAAATTGCAAAATATGACACTGTCCCCCCTTAACTTCTACAAATCGAAACCTGGTGAGCTGAAATTCAGCATGGATCTTCGGTTTTAAGTGCAGATTACAGGAAAGATATAGCGAACACGATTGGCCTACAAATTTGTGAAATAGAAGGGAAAGGAATTAAATTTTGTCAAAAAAATTGCAAAAAATGACCCTGTCCCCTCTTCCTTAACTTCTATAAATCTAAACCTGGTGAGCTGAAATTCAGGAGGGATCTTCAGTTTTAAGTGCAGATTACAGGAAAAATATAGCGAACACGATTGGCCTACATATTTGCGAAATAGAAGGGAAAGAAATTAAATTTTATTGAAAAAATTGAAAAAAAAGGACCCTGTCCCCCCCTTAACTTCTACAAATCTAAGCCTGGTGAGCTGAAATGCAGCAGGGATCTTCAGTTTTAAGTGCAGATTACAGAAAAAATTAAGCGAACACGATTGGCCTACATATTTGCGAAATAGAAGGGAAAGAAATTAAATTTTTTCGAGAAAAATGCAAAAAATGAACCTGTCCCCCCCTAACTTCTTCAAATCTGAATCGGGTCAGCTGAAATTTGGCAGGGATCTTTAGTTTTGAGTGCAGATTACAGGAAAAATATAGCGAACACGATTGGCGTACATATTTGCGAAATAGAAGGAAAAGAAATTAAATTTTTTTGAAAAATTTGTAAAAAATGACCCTGTCCTCCCCCTAACTTTTTTAAATCTGAACCGGGTGAGCTGAAATTTGGTAGGGATCTTCAGTTTTAAGTGCAGATTACAGGAAAAATATAACGAACACGATTGGCCTACATATTTGCGAAATAGAAGGGAAAGGAACTAAATTTTTTTGAAAAAATTGCAAAAAGTGACCCTGTCCCCCCCCTGAACTTCTACAAATCTAAACCTGGTGAGCTGAAATTCAGCAGAGATTTTCAGTTTTAAGTGCTGATTACAGGAAATTAAAGCGAACACGATTGGCCTAAATATTTGCGAATTAGGAGGAAAAGAATTTAAATTTTTTATAAAAAATTGCAAAAAATGACACTGTCCCCCCCCTTAATTTCTTCAAATCGAAACCTGGTGAGCTGAAATTCAGCATGGATCTTCGGTTTTACGTGCATATTACGGGAAAATTATAGAGAAAACAATTGGTCTACATATTTGCGAAATAGAAGGGAAAGGAATTAAATTTTGTATAAAAAATTGCAAAATATGACACTGTCCCCCCTTAACTTCTACAAATCGAAACCTGGTGAGCTGAAATTCGGTAAGGATCTTTAGTTTTACGTGCAGATTACGGGAAAAAACATAACGAACACGATTGGCCTACATATTCGCGAAATAGAAGGGATAGAAATTAAATTTTTTCGAAAAAAATGCAAAAAATTACCCTGTCCCCCCCCTAACTTCTTCAAATCTGAATCGGGTCAGCTGAAATTTGGTAGGGATCTTTAGTTTTGAGTGCAGATTACAGGAAAAATATAGCAAACCCGATTAGCCTACATATTTGCGAAATAGAAGGGAAAGAATTTAAATTTTTTCGAAAAAAATGCAAAAAATTACCCTGTCCCCCCCTAACTTTTTCAAATCTGAACCGGGTGAGCTGAAATTTGGTTGGGATCTTTAGTTTTAAGTGCAGATTACAGGAAAAATATATCGAACACGATTGGCCTACATATTTGCAAAATAGAAGGGAAAGAAATTAAATTTTTTTGAAAAAGTTGCAAAAAATGACCCTGTCCCCCCCCCCCCCCTAACTTCTACAAATCTGAACCGGGTGATCTGAAATTTGGTAGGGATCTTCATTTCTAAGTGCAGATTACAGGAAAAATATAGCAAACACGATTGGTCTACATATTTGCGAAATAGAAGAGAAAGAAATTAAATTTCTTCGAAAAAATTGCAAAAAGTGACCCTGTCCCCCCCCCTTAACTTCTACAAACCTAAGCCTGGTGAGCTGAAATTCAGCACGTATCTTCAGTTTTAAGTGCAGATTACAGGAAAAATATAACGAACACGATTGGCCTACATATTTGCGAAATAGAAGGGAAAGGAACTAAATTTTTTTGAAAAAATTGCAAAAAGTGACCCTGTCCCCCCCCTGAACTTCTACAAATCTAAACCTGGTGAGCTGAAATTCAGCAGAGATTTTCAGTTTTAAGTGCTGATTACAGGAAATTAAAGCGAACACGATTGGCCTAAATATTTGCGAATTAGGAGGAAAAGAATTTAAATTTTTTATAAAAAATTGCAAAAAATGACACTGTCCCCCCCCTTAATTTCTTCAAATCGAAACCTGGTGAGCTGAAATTCAGCATGGATCTTCGGTTTTACGTGCATATTACGGGAAAATTATAGAGAAAACAATTGGTCTACATATTTGCGAAATAGAAGGGAAAGGAATTAAATTTTGTATAAAAAATTGCAAAATATGACACTGTCCCCCCTTAACTTCTACAAATCGAAACCTGGTGAGCTGAAATTCAGCATGGATCTTCGGTTTTACGTGCATATTACGGGAAAATTATAGAGAAAACAATTGGTCTACATATTTGCGAAATAGAAGGGAAAGGAAATAAATTTTTTCGAAAAAAATGCAAAAAATGAAACTGTTCCCCCCACATATTTGCGAAATAGAAGGGAAAGAAATTAATTTTTTTTGAAAAAATTGCAAAAAATGACCCTGTCCCCCCCTTAACATCTACAAATCTCAACCTAATGAGCTGAAATTCAGCAGGGATCTTCAGTTTTAAGTGAAGATTACGGGAAAGAACATAACAAAAACGATTGGCCTACATATTTGCAAAATAGAAGGGAAAGAAATTAAATTTTTTTGAAAAAATTGCAAAAAATGACCCTGTCCCCTCCCCCTTAACATCTACAAATGTAAACCTGGTGAGCTGAAATTTGGTAGGGATCTTTAGTTTTGAGTGCAGATTACAGGAAAAATATAGCGAACACGATTGGCCTACATATTTGCGAAATAGAAGGAAAAAAAAGTTAAATTTTTTTGAAAAAAATTGCAAAAAATGACACTGTCCTCCCCTTAACTTCTACAAATCTAAACCTGGTGAGCTGAAATTCGGTAATGATCTTTAGTTTTACGTGCAGATTACGGGAAAAAACATAACGAACACGATTGGCCTACATATTTGCGAAATAGAAGGAAAAGAAATTAAATTTTTTTGAAAAAATTGCAAAAAAAGACGCTGTCCTCCCCCTAACTTTTTTAAATCTGAACCGGGTAAGCTGAAATTCGGTAGGGATCTTTAGTTTTAAGTGCAGATTACAAGAAAAATATAGCAAACACGATTGGTCTACATATTTGCGAAATATAAGGGAAAGGAATTAAATTTTGTATAAAAAATTGCAAAAAATGACACTGTCCCCCCTTAACTTCTACAAATCTGAACCGGGTGAGCTAAAATTCCGTAGGGATCTTTAGTTTTCAGTGCAGATTACAGGAAAAATATAGCAAACACGATTGGTCTACATATTTGCGAAATATAAGGAAAAAGAAATTAAATTTTTTTGAAAAAATTGAAAAAAAGGACCCTGTCCCCCCCCCCTTAACTTCTACAAATCTGAATCGGGTCAACTGAAATTTGGTACGGATCTTTAGTTTTGAGTGCAGATTACAGGAAAAATATAGCGAACACGATTGGCGTATATATTTGCGAAATAGAAGGAAAAGAAATTAAATTTTTTTGAAAAAATTTAATAAAATTACACAGCCCCCCCCCCTTAACTTCTACAAATCTGAACCTGGTGAGCTAAAATTCAGCAGGGATCTTCAGTTTTAAGTGCAGATTACAGGAAAAATATAGCGAACACGATTGGCCTACATATTTGCGAATTAGAAGGAAAAGAATTTAAATTTTTTCGAAAAAATTGCAAAAAATTAACCTGTCCCCCCCTTAACTTCTTCAAATCTGAACCGGGTGACCTAAAATTCGGTCGGGATCTTTAGTTTTAAGTGCAGATTACAGGAAAAATATAGCAAACACGATTGGCGTACATATTTGCGAAATAGAAGGGAAAGGAATTAAATTTTTTTTAAAAATTGCAAAAAATGACACTGTCCCCCCTTAACTTCTTCAAATCTGAATCGGGTCAGCTAAAATTTGGTAGGGATCTTTAGTTTTGAGTGCAGATTACAGGAAAAATATAGCGAACACGATTGACCTACACATTTGCGAAATAGAAGGGAAAGAAATTAAATTTTTTGGAAAAAAATGCAAAAAATTACCCTGTCCCCACCTAACTTCTTCAAATCTAAGCCTGGTGAGCTGAAATTCGGTGGGGATCTTTAGTTTTAAGTGCAGATTACAGGAAAAATATAGCGAACACGATTGGCCTACATATTTGCAAAATAGAAGGGAAAGAAATTAAATTTTTTTGAAAAAATTTAATAAAATTACACAGCCCCCCCCCCTTAACTTCTACAAATCTGAACCGGGTGAGCGGAAATTCAGCAGGGATCTTCAGTTTTAAGTGCAGATTACAGGAAAGATATAGCGAACACGATTGGCCTACATATTTGCGAAATAGAAGGGAAAGAAATTAAATTTTTTCGAAAAAAATTCAAAAAATGAACCTGTCCCCCCCTAACTTCTTCAAATCTGAACCGGGTGAGCTAAAATTCGGTCGGGATCTTTAGTTTTAAGTGCAGATTACAGGAAAAATATAGCAAACACGATTGGCGTACATATTTGCGAAATAGAAGGGAAAGGAATTAAATTTTTTCGAAAAAAATGCAAAAATGAACCTGTCCCCCCTTAACTTCTTCAAATCTGAATCGGGTCAGCTGAAATTTGGTAGGGATCTTTAGTTTTGAGTGCAGATTACAGGAAAAATATAGCGAACACGATTGGCGTATATATTTGCGAAATAGAAGGAAAAGAAATTAAATTTTTTTGAAAAAATTGCAAAAAATGACACTGTCCCCCCCTAACTTTTTTAAATCTGAACCGGGTGAGCTGAAATTTGGTAGGGATCTTTAGTTTTAAGTGAAGATTACAGAAAAAATATAGCGAACACGATTGGCCTACATATTTGCGAAATAGAAGGGAAAGAAGTTAAATTTTTTCGAAAAAAATGCAAAAAATGACACTGTCCCCCCTTAACTTCTACAAATCTGAACCGGGTGAGCTAAAATTCAGTAGTGATCTTTAGTTTTAAGTGCAGATTACAGGAAAAATATAGCAAACACGATTGGTCTACATATTTGCGAAATAGAAGGGAAAGGAATTAAATTTTGTATAAAAAATTGCAAAATATGACACTGTCCCCCCTTAACTTCTACAAATCGAAACCTGGTGAGCTGAAATTCAGCATGGATCTTCGGTTTTAAGTGCAGATTACAGGAAAGATATAGCGAACACGATTGGCCTACAAATTTGTGAAATAGAAGGGAAAGGAATTAAATTTTGTCAAAAAAAATTGCAAAAAATGACCCTGTCCCCTCTTCCTTAACTTCTATAAATCTAAACCTGGTGAGCTGAAATTCAGGAGGGATCTTCAGTTTTAAGTGCAGATTACAGGAAAAATATAGCGAACACGATTGGCCTACATATTTGCGAAATAGAAGGGAGAGAAATTAAATTTTATTGAAAAAATTGAAAAAAAAGGACCCTGTCCCCCCCCTTAACTTCTACAAATCTAAGCCTGGTGAGCTGAAATGCAGCAGGGATCTTCAGTTTTAAGTGCAGATTACAGAAAAAATTAAGCGAACACGATTGGCCTACATATTTGCGAAATAGAAGGGAAAGAAATTAAATTTTTTTTAAAAAATTGAAAAAAAATGAACCTGTCCCCCCTTAACTTCTTCAAAGCTGAATCTGGTCAGCTGAAATTTGGTAGGGATCTTTAGTTTTGAGTGCAGATTACAGGAAAAATATAGCGAACACGATCGGTCTACATATTAGCGAAACAGAAGGGAAAGGAATTAAATTTTGTATAAAAAATTGCAAAAAATGACACTGTCCCCCCTTAACTTCTACAAATCGAAACCTGGTGAGCTGAAATTCAGCATGGATCTTCGATTTTAAGTGCAGATTACAGGAACAATATAGCGAACACGATTGGCCTACATATTTGCGAAATAGAAGGGAAAGAAATTAAATTTTTTCGAGAAAAATGCAAAAAATGACACTGTCCCCCCTTAACTTCTACAAATCTGAACCGGGTGAGCTAAAATTCGGTAGGGATCTTTAGTTTTGAGTGCAGATTACAGGAAAAATATAGCAAACACGATTGGCGTATATATTTGCGAAATAGAAGGAAAAGAAATTAAATTTTTTTGAAAAATTGCAAAAAATGACACTGTCCCCCCTTAACTTCTTCAAATCTGAATCGGGTCAGCTGAAATTTGGTAGGGATCTTTAGTTTTGAGTGCAGATTACAGGAAAAATATAGCGAACACGATTGACCTACACATTTGCGAAATAGAAGGGAAAGAAATTAAATTTTTTGGAAAAAAATGCAAAAAATGACACTGTCCCCCCTTAACTTCTACAAATCTGAACCGGGTGAGCTAAAATTCAGTAGGGATCTTTAGTTTTAAGTGCAGATTACAGGAAAAATATAGCGAACACGATTGGCGTATATATTTGCGAAATAGAAGGAAAAGAAATTAAATTTTTTTGAAAAAATTGCAAAAAATGACACTGTCCCCCCCTAACTTTTTTAAATCTGAACCGGGTGAGCTGAAATTTGGTAGGGATCTTTAGTTTTAAGTGAAGATTACAGAAAAAATATAGCGAACACGATTGGCCTACATATTTGCGAAATAGAAGGGAAAGAAGTTAAATTTTTTCGAAAAAAATGCAAAAAATGACACTGTCCCCCCTTAACTTCTACAAATCTGAACCGGGTGAGCTAAAATTCAGTAGGGATCTTTAGTTTTAAGTGCAGATTACAGGAAAAATATAGCAAACACGATTGGTCTACATATTTGCGAAATAGAAGGGAAAGGAATTAAATTTTGTATAAAAAATTGCAAAATATGACACTGTCCCCCCTTAACTTCTACAAATCGAAACCTGGTGAGCTGAAATTCAGCATGGATCTTCGGTTTTAAGTGCAGATTACAGGAAAGATATAGCGAACACGATTGGCCTACAAATTTGTGAAATAGAAGGGAAAGGAATTAAATTTTGTCAAAAAAATTGCAAAAAATGACCCTGTCCCCTCTTCCTTAACTTCTATAAATCTAAACCTGGTGAGCTGAAATTCAGGAGGGATCTTCAGTTTTATGTGCAGATTACAGGAAAAATATAGCGAACACGATTGGCCTACATATTTGCGAAATAGAAGGGAAAGAAATTAAATTTTATTGAAAAAATTGAAAAAAAAGGACCCTGTCCCCCCCCTTAACTTCTACAAATCTAAGCCTGGTGAGCTGAAATGCAGCAGGGATCTTCAGTTTTAAGTGCAGATTACAGAAAAAATTAAGCGAACACGATTGGCCTACATATTTGCGAAATAGAAGGGAAAGAAATTAAATTTTTTCGAGAAAAATGCAAAAAATGAACCTGTCCCCCCCTAACTTCTTCAAATCTGAATCGGGTCAGCTGAAATTTGGCAGGGATCTTTAGTTTTGAGTGCAGATTACAGGAAAAATATAGCGAACACGATTGGCGTACATATTTGCGAAATAGAAGGAAAAGAAATTAAATTTTTTTGAAAAATTTGTAAAAAATGACCCTGTCCTCCCCCTAACTTTTTTAAATCTGAACCGGGTGAGCTGAAATTTGGTAGGGATCTTTAGTTTTAAGTGAAGATTACAGAAAAAATATAGCGAACACGATTGGCCTACATATTTGCGAAATAGAAGGGAAAGAAGTTAAATTTTTTCGAAAAAAATGCAAAAAATGACACTGGTCCCCCCTTAACTTCTACAAATCTGAAACGTGTGAGCTAAAATTCGATAGGGATCTTTAGTTTTAAGTGCAGATTACAGGAAAAATATAGCAAACACGATTGGTCTACATATTTGCTATATAGAAGGGAAAGGAATTAAATTTTGTATAAAAAATTGCAAAATATGACACTGTCCCCCCTTAACTTCTACAAATCGAAACCTGATGAGCTGACATTCAGGAGGGATTTTCAGTTTTAAGTGCAGATTACAGGAAAAATATAGCGAACACGATTGGCCTACATATTTGCGAAATAGAAGGGAAAGAAATTAAATTTTATTGAAAAAATTGAAAAAAAGGACCCTGTCCCCCCCCCCCCTTAACTTCTACAAATCTAAGCCTGGTGAGCTGAAATGCAGCAGGGATCTTCAGTTTTAAGCGCAGATTACAGGAAAAATATAGCGAACACGATTGGCCTACATATTTGCGAAATAGAAGGGAAAGAAATTAAATTTTTTTGAAAAATTTGTAAAAAATGACCCTGTCCTCCCCCTAACTTTTTTAAATCTGAACCGGGTGAGCTGAAATTTGGTAGGGATCTTTAGTTTTGAGTGCAGATTACAGGAAAAATATAGCGAACACGATTGGCGTACATATTTGCGAAATAGAAGGAAAAGAAATTAAATTTTTTTGAAAAATTGCAAAAAATGACACTGTCCCCCCTTAACTTCTTCAAATCTGAATCGGGTCAGCTGAAATTTGGTAGGGATCTTTAGTTTTGAGTGCAGATTACAGGAAAAATATAGCGAACACGATTGACCTACACATTTGCGAAATAGAAGGGAAAGAAATTAAATTTTTTGGAAAAAAATGCAAAAAATTACCCTGTCCCCACCTAACTTCTTCAAATCTAAGCCTGGTAAGCTGAAATTCGGTGGGGATCTTCAGTTTTAAGCGCAGATTACAGGAAAAATATAGCGAACACGATTGGCCTACATATTTGCGAAATAGAAGGGAAAGAAATTAAATTTTTTTGAAAAATTTGTAAAAAATGACCCTGTCCTCCCCCTAACTTTTTTAAATCTGAACCGGGTGAGCTGAAATTTGGTAGGGATCTTTAGTTTTGAGTGCAGATTACAGGAAAAATATAGCGAACACGATTGGCGTACATATTTGCGAAATAGAAGGAAAAGAAATTAAATTTTTTTGAAAAATTGCAAAAAATGACACTGTCCCCCCTTAACTTCTTCAAATCTGAATCGGGTCAGCTGAAATTTGGTAGGGATCTTTAGTTTTGAGTGCAGATTACAGGAAAAATATAGCGAACACGATTGACCTACACATTTGCGAAATAGAAGGGAAAGAAATTAAATTTTTTGGAAAAAAATGCAAAAAATTACCCTGTCCCCACCTAACTTCTTCAAATCTAAGCCTGGTAAGCTGAAATTCGGTGAGGATCTTTAGTTTTAAGTGCAGATTACAGGAAAAATATAGCGAACACGATTGGCCTACATATTTGCGAAATAGAAGGGAAAGAAATTAAATTTTTTTGAAAAATTGAAAAAAAAGGACCCTGTCCCCCCCTTAACTTCTACAAATCTGAATCGGGTCAACTGAAATTTGGTACGGATCTTTAGTTTTGAGTGCAGATTACAGGAAAAATATATCGAACACGATTGGCGTACATATTTGCGAAATAGAAGGAAAAGAAATTAAATTTTTTTGAAAAATTGCAAAAAATGACACTGTCTCCCCTTAACTTCTTCAAATCTGAATCGGGTCAGCTGAAATTTGGTAGGGATCTTTAGTTTTGAGTGCAGATTACAGGAAAAATATAGCGAACACGATTGGCCTACATATTTGCGAAATAGAAGGGAGAGAAATTAAATTTTATTGAAAAAATTGAAAAAAAAGGACCCTGTCCCCCCCCCCTTAACTTCTACAAATCTAAGCCTGGTGAGCTGAAATTCAGCAGGGATCTTCAGTTTTAAGTGCTGATTACAGGAAAAATATAGCGAACACGATTGGCCTACATATTTGCGAAATAGAAGGGAAAGAATTTAAATTTTTTCGAAAACATTGCAAAAAATGAACCTGTCCCCCCCTTTCTACAAATCTCAACCTCGTGAGCTGAAATCTAGCAGGGATCTTTAGTTTTAAGTGAAGATTACAGAAAAAATATAGCGAACAGGATTGGCCTACATATTTGCGAAATAGAAGGGAACGATATTAAATTTTTTCGAAAAAAATGCAAAAAATGAACCTGTCCTCTCCTTAACTTCTACAAATCTAAATCTGGTGAGCTGAAATTCAGCAGGGATCTTCAGTTTTAAGTGCAGATTACAGGAAAAATATAACGAACACAATTAGCCTACATATTTGCGAAATAGAAGGAAAAGAAATTAAATTTTTTTGAAAAAATTGCAAAAAATGACCCTGTCCTCCCCTTAACTTCTACAAATCTAAGCCTGGTGAGCTGAAATTCATCAGGGATCTTCAGTTTTGAGTGCAGATTACAGAAAAAAAATAGAGCGAACACGATTGGCCTACATATTTGCGAAATAGAAGAAAAAGAAATTAAATTTTTTCGAAAAAAATGCAAAAAATTACCCTGTCCCCCCCTAACTTCTTCAAATCTGAATCGGGTCAGCTGAAATTTGGTAGGGATCTTTAGTTTTAAGTGAAGATTACAGAAAAAATATAGCGAACACGATTGGCCTACATATTTGCGAAATAGAAGGGAAAGAAGTTAAATTTTTTCGAAAAAAATGCAAAAAGTGACACTGTCCCCCCTTAACTTCTACAAATCTGAACCGGGTGAGCTAAAATTCGGTAGGGATCATTAGTTTTAAGTGCAGATAACAGGAAAAATATAGCGAACACGATTGGTCTACATATTTGCGAAATAGAAGGGAAAGGAATTAAATTTTGTATAAAAAATTGCAAAATATGACACTGTCCCCCCTTAACTTCTACAAATCGAAACCTGGTGAGCTGAAATTCAGCATGGATCTTCGGTTTTAAGTGCAGATTACAGAAAAGATATAGCGAACACGATTGGCCTACAAATTTGTGAAATAGAAGAGAAAGGAATTAAATTTTTTTGAAAAAATTGAAAAAAAGGACCCTGTCCCCCCCCCTTAACTTCTACAAATCTGAATCGGGTCAGCTGAAATTTGGTAGGGATCTTTAGTTTTAAGTGCAGATTACAGGAAAAATATAGCGAACACGATCGGCCTACATATTTGCGAAATAGAAGGGAGAGAAATTAAATTTTATTGAAAAAATTGAAAAAAAAGGACCCTGTCCCCCCCCCTTAACTTCTACAAATCTAAGCCTGGTGAGCTGAAATACAGCAGGGATCTTCAGTTTTAAGTGCAGATTACAGAAAAAATTAAGCGAACACGATTGGCCCACATATTTGCGAAATAGAAGGGAAAGAAATTAAATTTTTTCGAAAAAAATGCAAAAAATGAACCTGTCCCCCCCTAACTTCTTCAAATCTGAATCGGGTCAGCTGAAATTTGGTAGGGATCTTTAGTTTTAAGTGAAGATTACAGAAAAAATATAGCGAACACGATTGGCCTACATATTTGCGAAATAGAAGGAAAAGAAATTAAATTTTTTTGAAAAAATTGCAAAATATGACACTGTCCCCCCTTAACTTCTACAAATCGAAACCTGGTGAGCTGAAATTCAGCATGGATCTTCGGTTTTAAGTGCAGATTACAGAATAGATATAGCGAACACGATTGGCCTACAAATTTGTGAAATAGAAGGGAAAGGAATTAAATTCTCTTGAAAAAATTGAAAAAAAAGGACCCTGCCCCCCCCCTTAACTTCTACTAATCTGAATCGGGTCAACTGAAATTTGGTAGGGATCTTTAGTTTTGAGTGCAGATTACAGGAAAAATATAGCGAACACGATTGGCGTACATATTTGCGAAATAGAAGGAAAAGAAATTAAATTTTTTTGAAAAAATTGCAAAAAATGACACTGTCCCCCCTTAACTTCTTCAAATCTGAATCGGGTCAGCTGAAATTTGGTAGGGATCTTTAGTTTTGAGTGCAGATTACAGGAAAAATATAGCGAACACGATTGGCCCACATATTTGCGAAATAGAAGGGAAAGAAATTAAATTTTTTCGAAAAAAATGCAAAAAATGAACCTGTCCCCCCCTAACTTCTTCAAATCTGAATCGGGTCAGCTGAAATTTGGTAGGGATCTTTAGTTTTAAGTGAAGATTACAGAAAAAATATAGCGAACACGATTGGCCTACATATTTGCGAAATAGAAGGGAAAGAAGTTAAATTTTTTCGAAAAAAATGGAAAAAATGACACTGTCCCCCCTTAACTTCTACAAATCTGAACCGTGTGAGCTAAAATTCGGTAGGGATCTTTAGTTTTAAGTGCAGATTACAGGAAAAATATAGCAAACACGATTTGTCTACATATTTGCGAAATTGAAGGGAAAGGAATTAAATTTTGTATAAAAAATTGCAAAATATGACACTGTCCCCCCTTAACTTCTACAAATCGAAACCTGGTGAGCTGAAATTCAGCATGGATCTTCGGTTTTAAGTGCAGATTACAGAAAAGATATAGCGAACACGATTGGCCTACATATTTGCGAAATAGAAGGGAGAGAAATTAAATTTTATTGAAAAAATTGAAAAAAAAGGACCCTGTCCCCCCCCCTTAACTTCTACAAATCTGAATCGGGTCAGCTGAAATTTGGTAGGGATCTTTAGTTTTAAGTGCAGATTACAGGAAAAATATAGCAAACACGATTGGCGTACATATTTGCGAAATAGAAGGAAAAGAAATTAAATTTTTTTGAAAAAATTGAAAAAAATGACTCTGTCCCCCCTTAACTTCTTCAAATCTGAATCGGGTCAGCTGAAATTTGGTAGGGATCTTTAGTTTTGAGTGCAGATTACAGGAAAAATATAGCAAACACGATTGGTCTACATATTTGCGAAATAGAAGGGAAAGGAATTAAATTTTTTTCGAAAAAAAAAATTGCAAAATTTGACACTGTCCCCCCTTAACTTCTACAAATCGAAACCTGGTGAGCTGAAATTCAGCATGGATCTTCGGTTTTAAGTGCAGATTACAGGAAAGATATAGCGAACACGATTGGCCTACAAATTTGTGAAATAGAAGGGAAAGGAATTAAATTTTGTCAAAAAAATTGCAAAAAATGACCCTGTCCCCTCTTCCTTAACTTCTATAAATCTAAACCTGGTGAGCTGAAATTCAGCATGGATCTTCGGTTTTAAGTGCAGATTACAGGAAATATATAGCGAACACGATTGCCCTACATATTTGCGAAATAGAAGGGAAAGAAATTAAATTTTGTCAAAAAAATTGATAAAAATGAACCTGTCCCCTCTTCCTTAACTTCTATAAATCTAAACCTGGTGAGCTGAAATTCAGGAGGGATCGTCAGTTTTAAGTGCAGATTACAGGAAAAATATAGCCAACACGATTGGCCTACATATTTGCAAAAGAGAAGGGAGAGAAATTAAATTTTATTGAAAAAATTGAAAAAAAAGGACCCTGTCCCCCCCCTTAACTTCTACAAATCTAAGCCTGGTGAGCTGAAATTCAGCAGGGATCTTCAGTTTTAAGTGCTGATTACAGGAAAAATATAGCGAACACGATTGGCCTACATATTTGCGAAATAGAAGGGAAAGAATTTAAATTTTTTCGAAAAAATTGCAAAAAATGAACCTGTCCCCCCCTTTCTACAAATCTCAACCTCGTGAGCTGAAATCTAGCAGGGATCTTTAGTTTTAAGTGAAGATTACAGGAAAAATATAGCGAACACGATTGGCCTACATATTTGCGAAATAGAAGGGAAAGAAATTAAATATTTTTGAAAAAATTGCAAAAAATGAACCTGTCCTCTCCTTAACTTCTACAAATCTAAATCTGGTGAGCTGAAATTCAGCAGGGATCTTCAGTTTTAAGTGCAGATTACAGGAAAAATATAACGAACACAATTAGCCTACATATTTGCGAAATAGAAGGAAAAGAAATTTAATTTTTTTTGAAAAAATTGCAAAAAATGACCCTGTCCTCCCCTTAACTTCTACAAATCTAAGCCTGGTGAGCTGAAATTCATCAGGGATCTTCAGTTTTAAGTGCAGATTACAGGAAAAAAAATATAGCGAACACGATTGGCCTACATATTTGCGAAATAGAAGGGAAAAGAAATTAAATTTTTTTCGAAAAAAATGCAAAAAAAATTACCCTGTCCCACCCCTAACTTCTTCAAATCTGAATCGGGTCAGCTGAAATTTGGTAGGGATCTTTAGTTTTGAGTGCAGATTACAGGAAAAATAATAGCGAACACCATTTGCCTACATATTTGCGAAATATAAGCGAAATAAATTTAATTTTTTTGAAAAAATTGCAAAAAATGACCCTGTCCTCTCCTTAACTTCTACAAATCGAAACCGAGTAAGTTAAAATTCGGTAAGGATCTTTAGTTTTACGTGCAGATTACAGGGAAAAAACATATAGCGAACACGATTGGCCTACATATTCGCGAAATAGAAGGGAAAGAAATTAAATTTTTTCGAAAAAAATGCAAAAAATTACCCTGTCCCCCCCCTATCTTCTTCAAATCTGAAGCGGGTCAGCTGAAATTAGGTAGGAATCTTAAGTTTTGAGTGCAGATTACAGGAAAAATATAGCTAACACGATTAGCCTACATATTTGCGAAATAGAAGGGAAAGAAATTAAATTTTTTTTTTCGAAAAAAATGCAAAAAATTAACCCTGTCCCCCCCCCTTAACTTTTTCAAATCTGAACCGGGTGAGCTGAAATTTGGTTTGGGATCTTTAGTTTTAAGTGCAGATTTACAGGAAAAATATATCGAACACGATTGGCCTACATATTTGCAAAATAGAAGGGAAAGAAATTAAAATTTTTTTTGAAAAAATTGCAAAAAAATGACCCTGTCCCCCCCCCTTAACTTCTACAAACCTAAGCCTGGTGAGCTGAAAATTCAGCAACGTAATCTTCAGTTTTAAGTGCAGATTACAGGAAAAATATAACGAACACGATTGGCCTACATATTTGCGAAATAGAAGGGAAAGGAACTAAAATTTTTTTGAAAAAATTGCAAAAAAAAGTGAACCCTGTCCCCCCCCACTGATACTTCTACAAATTCTAAACCTGGTGAGCTGAAATTCAGCAGAGATTTTCAGTTTTAAGTGCTG